>OV651816.1:71532499-71750553 GCA_927349885.1 Psylliodes chrysocephalus
TTTTTAACATCCCTAGCAACACCAGCGCCCCTGCGGTGAATTGAATTATTGTTTGTTTTTTGGGGCCGTATTTCTAGTATGCCGATTTGCTTCCTTATCTCCAGTCTTCATAAATATAGACATGCACAAGGTTCTTTCCGAGACATTTAGACAGAAACTACAAGAAAAGGGAAACTGAAAAAATTCCTGCCGATAAAAGATATATGTTTCCAACCTCGCTAAATCTGAACTGCACGGCATAACTGGTTGATTTCACCGACGATTTGGTTACAGGCAGTTTCTCTCTGACTGCTGGGATTATTGGCGACCAATCTGTATTTTCGGCGAATAACTGTCGTTTGGTTATTTTTAGTTGATACCCATAACTTCTTTCTTCGCTTTTCTCTAGCAGTTCTATTTAATTGGACTTTTAGGGTTAATTTTCTAGGAATTTTAGGATAACAACCACTTCGCTATACTGATTAATCCACTTGACCTCTCGGATTGTCCAGAACTATTGGGATAGCAACCGGTATTGTCTCACCACTTTGATCCATTCGGTATTCATCTCTTAGGGCTAGCTCCAGGGGTGGTCGTGTCCGGGTGGCTGAATTGTGTCTGTTTGGTTGGTAGTGTTTGACTGGTGGTGTGGGCTCATATGTAACAAAGAAAAAACTACACGTAGTCTATATGTAAATTTATCAAGAGGAGCAAAAAATTAATCTAAAATAATCCTTTTTATTACTTAGCTTAAGTGGAACAAATGGCAAACCCTTTACATCATCTTCTCCTTATAACAATTTTATTATTTACTTTTTAGAGGTTTGCCTTTGTCAGTACCAAAAATTTTTAAAACTATATAGATTATTATCCCCTTCGTGTTTATATATTATTTAAAAAAGATAACTTTATGTATTGGACTTATTTTAATTTTTTCTCGTAATTACGTAATTTCTCACCCACTAGAAAAATGAAAGAAAAAAAAATGTAATTTCTATTATATCCCTCGTATATACTCTAATGTTTTTATTTATAAACTATGTTTAGATCTTCTCTTTTAAAGAAAACAAAATTATATAATAGTGTAATAAGAATGTTTTTGTTATCTAATTACATTGTTCTACGGCAAGTGTTTGTTGTGAAATTGGACAGCCATGGTGAACTTTTCATTACCAATTAAAAAAAAACAATTTATATATTTCTTGATAATTTATCCTATTTGCATTTAGGTAAGGTAAGTTCAAAAAATTCACTCAGTTTGTTTCTCACATGCATCGCTTGTAGGTATCTTAACTCTTAAACTCTTAAAATATCTGTTACTCTTATATTCTCCCATCATTTATTAATATCTTAATAAACTATACCCTGTGGTTTTGTTTAAAGAGAAAACAACTACTTCTCTGGCTAATACCACGACAGATATTGGATTATATTTCCACAAACTTTCACTCGGGCTTTACACATTAACCCCTGTCGTTTTACCTATAGACAGACTCTTCATTTCGTACATCCTTGTACGTCTTATTGCTTCGGGATTTATTTCATCCTATTTATTTCGTATACACAAAATATCAACTTGTCCATCTTTTTATACACATTCTTTATATACCCATATTTCAGGGTGAGATAGGTTATCAACTGTTTCATTCAGTCTTCTTCCTAACCTCTCTCCCCTATTGTCGTACTTATCTGTGCGACAATGTCAAAAGCCCTTATTTGTCTCTTTATTATTATTTATTCTTAACTCAATCATTATATAAAAATATCATACATAAGTCTCTACAAATACACTTTATTTTAAAACACATTACACATCATATATCTTTTCATTTTTCTCTCTATAAACATATTCTCTGTGTATTAACTTTTTCTCACACAGTTTACTTTTCTATTTCAGGGTGAGATAGGTTATCAACTGTTTCATTCAGTTTTCTTCCTAACCCCTGTCCCCACTATCGTACTTATTTTCGCGACAATCACATGTCGCGAGCTCTTATTTCTCTCTATGTTATTTATTCATAACAATCATTTTACAAAAATAATAAATAGGAATTACACCTGTGTCTCTACTCGTACACTTCGTTTTAAAACTCATTACACATCATATATCTTTTCATTTTTCTCTCTGTCAACACATTCCCTGTGTGTTCACTTTTTCTCGCACAGTTTACTTTTCAGGGTGAGATAGGTTATCAACTGTTTCATTAAGTCTTCTTCCTAACCCCTCTCCCCCACTATTATACAAACCTATGTCGCGAGCCCTTATTTGTCGCTACGTTATTTATTTATTTATAACAATCATTTTACAAAAATAACAATAAGCATCACACATGTGTCTCTACTCGTACACTTCATTTTATAACTCATTAAACATTATATATATATTTTAATTTTTCTCTGTATAAACATATTATCTGTGCATTCACTTTTTCTCACACAGTTAACTCTTATTAAATTCTAATACCTATAATTCACGTTTATAACTTCTACTACTGAATTTATCATACTTTCATTTATTCATATTCTCACAACACACAAATTACTATTTACTTGCCATTTTTTTTTTTTTTTCAGTTTTTCTACCACTGTAAGAAGACTATATCCTGTGCTAATTCTTGAAGATTCCTATGTTCTACATTTAATATAAGACGTCTATTTTGAATTCCTGGGGGGTCACTGTGGTCTTAGATGGGAGGAACTTCTGTATTTTCTAGTGAGGATGACTGCTGTGTCCTTCTGGCTGAGATCCAGTTTTGTAATACTTGTATATATCTAATATCTAATAAAAACAATAAATGCTAAACAGAAAAAAATCTGATGTGTCCAACACATGACTTTCCTATCTAGTTATTATAGGCTTTTTCCGGTTATTTTGTACAACCTATTGCAGCACCTCTATAAATGTTTAAAGGATAAACTAAATATATATATTTTCTACATACATTTAACTCGAAACATTTTTCTCTAGATAACGAAAATACTGAAAAATTTAAATTAATTTTCCTAAAAATTTGAATTTTATTACATTTTGTCAAATTTCTCGAATACGGACCATTTAAAAAAAAATTGTATGAAACCAAAATTATAGATAATAATATTGTAAGTAATTTTTATCTGAACAATTTTCTTCTCCAAACATAAATAACAGATATATTCCATAAAATATAAAACCGGCCTCCCATAAAGTACCCCCCCAGATGTTCCGACTTTGTCCAAAATCTAATCATTTTACGTCAGGCCGAAATAAACCTTAAGTTTAAAATTTAATGTTTTTTTCTTTATCCGTTTTTGAGTTTTCTTCAAAGTTCGAAATTTACACATTTTCTCAAATATCTCGAATACGGTCTATTTTAGAGAAATTATGTATAGAATAAAAATTATAGAGAATTATATTACAAACAACTTTTATTTGAACAATTTTTATAAAAAATTATTTTTTTACATTTTGTCAAATTTCTCGAATACGGACCATTTTAGGAAAATTTTGCATAAAACAAAAATTATAGATAATTATATAAGAAGTAATTTTTATTTGAAGATTTTTCTTCTCCAAACGTAAATAACAGATATGTTCCATAAAATATAAAAATGACCACCTATAAAGTACCCCCCAGATGTTCCGACTCTGCCCAAAATCTAATCAGCTCATTGGACACTGAAACAAAGCTTAAGTTTAAAATTTAGTGTTTTTCTGTGTATCGGTTCATGGGTTATGCGTTATACAGACACACACACACACACACACACACACACACACACACAGACACACAGACACACACACACACACACACACACAGACACACACACACGCACACACACACACAGACACACACACAGACACACACACACACACACACACACACACACACACACACACACACACACACACACACACACACACACACACACACACACACACACACACACACACACAGACACACACACACACACACACACACACACACAGACACACACACACACACACACACACACACACAGACATCATCGCGAAAATAGTCAAAACGGATTCAGGGGACCTCAAAACGTAAAAATCCGTCGAAAACTCAAAGTCGAAAAAAATCATGATTCCTATACTTTCCTTATATCTGTATACAGATAGGAAAGTAAAAAGGAATATTTAATTAATATGGGGATTGTAGTTTCGGAGCAGGTCAACTCGGCGATGTAAAGTCGGCGACGGTCAACTCGGCGATGCCGAGTCGGCGATGGTCATCTCGGCGATGGTAAACTCGGCGACGCTCAACTCGGCGAAAAGGAATACAATAATATATTATTCAATTATTTATTATAATACAAAATAAGATACAACCTATAAAAAAAATTTGATTGGAGAATTTGATTAATAAAATAAAAATATATAAGAGATTTTAAATAAGAAACTGGAAAAAAAGTTATTATTACTAAAGTAAATCAACATATACAGGAAAAAATATATTAAATATTAAAACTAAGAATCTGAAAAAGAAACTTCTTGATTAAGAAATTAAAATTTAATGGCCAGAGTTGTTTGGAATTACACAATTAAAGTGGCAATAAAATCAATTAAGGGTCTTAACTACAATTAGGGTTTTTAATACCTAGTATTAGAAAGCAAATAAATACTAAGGGCTTAAGATTTTTCAAAGCAAAATAAAAACAAGATTACCTTATAATTGCCTGCTTAAGGGCTTAAGATTTTTCAAAACAAAATAAAAATAAGATTACCTGATAATTACCTGCTTACTTGTACCTACATCCTATAAAAGACTGGTGATATTCACTTTCCTTAATATTCCGAATTCACCTCAGAGGTAAAGACATTGTGTATAATTTTGTTTGTCTGTGTGAGTTTTTTATTTACTGAGACTCAAAATGGAAAATAAAGTTCTTAGCCAAAGGGGTCACGAAAAGTACTACTGGGATGGCTACCTAAACACGAAGGATAAAACGAACAAGGACAACACCATTCAATTCTGGCGCTGCGAAAACAAGCATGAAAGATGCAAAGGAAGAATATGGACCAATATTATGGATGGTTCTTTCAAATGTATACGAAATGAACACACATGTAGTACGGTAGGAAATGCAGCAAATGTTGTTCTGCAAAAAATGAATACCACTGTGAAGCACCTGGCCGCGACAACGATGGATAATCCTGCCCAAATCAGAGGACGAGTTTTGGAGAATGTACCAGCTGCGGTTAAAGGAATGCTTCCAAGTTCCAGTGTTATGCGGAGAAACATTCAAAGAGTAAGAGTAACCATGTGCAAAGCACCCGCCAATCCAGAAACTCTTAGTGACATTATCATCCCAGAAGTGTACTCGCAATATTATTACTCAATTTGAGAATTTTTTGCTGGCAGATTCCGGAAGAGATCAAGTGGATCCACATCGAATTCTAATATTTGGTAGAGAATACCATGCAACATGGAGTGCAAGCATGAAAGAATTATTTGTTGACGGCACATTCTTATTGTGTCCTCCACTTTTTGCTCAAATATTTGTTGTTCTGGCAAGAAAAAATACGCCTGAAGAGAAGGGTCCAGTTTTTCCTGTACTATATTGTTTGCTGCCCAATAAAAGTGCAGAAACATATCTCAATGTGTTTAACATGATAAAAGTTCTTTAGCCGCAATTAAATCCGGAAAGCATCAGTGTCGACTTTGAGTTGGCAATTCACCAGGCCGTAAGACAAGTTTTCCCAGAAGCCGAAATTAGAGGATGCTTATTCCACTTGGTCAAAAATCTTCGAAAGCATTTATCTTCTTGCAATCTCCTAGGAATGTACAATACTGATCCCGAATTTGCACTACAAGCAAAAATGGTAACATTATTGGCATTTGTCCCAGAAGAGGATGTGATTGAGGCCATTGCCGAATTGGAAAATGAGTTGCCAGAAATATTAGAACCAATTTTAGAATGGTTTACCAGCAATTATATCGGTCGACTTAGGAATAATGAAACCAGAGTGCCAGCAACTTTTCCATCAGCAGTTTGGTCCGTTTATTTTCGAACATTGAATGGACGAGATAGGACAAATAATTTTGCAGAAGCATGTCATCGCAAGTTGCAACTGGCTTTTGGTTCTAGCATTGCTTATCCTTCGTTATGGACATTCATAGATAATTTAAAAAAGGTACAGTCTTCGTACGATGCAGACTATGAACGAGCAATTGCCGGGCGCAATGGCGCATCAAAAAGGAAACGTTATGAGGAAGCCGACGAGAGGATTTTAAATAAAGTGGCCAATTATAACAGGCAAAATTTGATCGAGTTTCTCAGAGGGATATCACATAATTACAACATGAATTAGTTTTTTTATATTATATTGTATTATAATAAATTTATGTATTATAAATAATTGTAATGTGTATTATAATAAATAACAATATTCTATAATCAACCTTTTTTTATTTCAGTTTTTATTTTTTAATTTCGTTTCAGCATATAATATGTTATTTAAATTTTTTTATTTCATAACCTAATATTTTAATATATTATATCTTATTTTTATTTTGCATTGAAAAATCTTAAGCTCTAAATTTTCCCTTCATATTTTAATTTGCTTTCTAATAATATGTATTAGAAACCCTAATTGTGGTTAAAACCCTTAATTGATTTTATTGCCACTTTTAAAATCTCTTATATATTTTTATTTTATTAATCAAGTTCTCTAATCAATTTTTTTTATACATTGTATATTATATTGTATTATAATAAATAATTGTATTATAATAAATAATTGCATATTATATTATTGTATTCCTTTTAGCCGAGTTGATCGTCGCCGAGTTTACCATCGTCGAGTTGGCCATCGCCGACTTGGCATCGCCGAGTTGACCGTCGCCGGCTTTGCATCGCCGAGTTGTCGCGTACCGTGTAGTTTTATACGCTACTTTCTCTAGTAGTACTCCAGAAGGCGCCATTAGTTATCTCTATTTTGAGATTTGGAGTTTCTTCAACTAAACCACTATTATCCTGCACAAAAAAGTGTTAGTATATGATGATATAAATAAAATTTAAAACTAAATAATTGATGTATACATACAGGGTGAGTCAGGAGGAGCGCACCAAAGTCTAGGAGTATATTATACACGTGAAAATAATGTAAAAAAACTAATATGTTCTTATCCGATTTTCATTTGTTTTCAAGTTATAGCATATTAACTAATAAACAAATTTACACATAAAAATTCTCTTAATCATAGCGTTCTTTCAATAAATATTCAAAAATACCGCCATTGACTTCTAAACATTGTCTGCTTCGTCTACGAAGAGCGTTTGTTACTGTTCACTGTACACTGCCAGTTCATCAAAACGTCAGAATTATCAAATGCCTTTGAGCCTTGAACATATGGCATACTTTAATAATGTTAAAATTCAGAAGTGGATAGCTAGATGAACATTTTTAATTACGCCATAACTTGAAAACAAAGGAAAATCGGATAAGAACATATTAGTTTTTTTACATTATTTTAACGTGTATAATATACTCCTAGAGTTTGGTGCGCTCCTCCCGCTTCACCCTGTATATACGGATATACGGTTATTCCATTAACTACAACCCTTTCCGTATTTCTCTTTCTATAAAGTATGGACCGAACCATCGTAGAAGTTTATCATTTCTTCCCAATCTACGGTACGGAGACATACGTCCATGTTAGCTCTTTTGCACCCAGCAATAGATAAAGTTTTGTTTGATTTTTGTCCCCGGTATATCTTCCCTCAGAGGTTTACAATAAGTGGGTAAAGATATTAGGTGCAATTGGTGAACTCGACTCAAGGTTTACACCAAGTGACAAGTTGTCCCCTGATTGTTTCACTGAAGTCTTCCCTTCGAGGTTTACACCAGGTAGGCGAAGATAATCAGTGTTTTTTGCGATATTGACTAGAGGTTTACACCAGGTGACAAGGTCTCAAAAAATAACAAAATTTTTTTGCTATAACTTAACCTAGCAAAGTCTATTGCTGGGAACAAGAAAACGAAATTGTTTAATTTAAAAGGAAAACATTCGCCATTGAATAAAAATTTTATCTCGCCAAGTGAGGTAGCTACTTTATTACAAAGTAAAAAACAAAACTATTTTTTGTACTTTAAGGGCAATTAGGAAGAATTACCCTTCGAGAAGTTGCCAAACGGCGCCTCCACCATATGTCACGAGCTACTTTATCTAGTGGCTCTATGTGCTACCTGACTCGGGTAAATAAAAAGAGCAGAACAACAATTAACAATTTATTAAAGATAAACAAATATATCCACAAAGTTACAATAATACAAAAAGGGTCTTACCAAGGGCTAAACATCTAAAGGCGACGAGGGCACGTCACGTCATTTCTTCAAATGAGATGCGCGACAACGATGAGACTCAAACTAAGAATATTGGATGAGACTCCGGCCAAGAGTCTCGGATGAGACCCCGACCAAGAGTCTGGGAGGAGACTCCGATCAAGAGTGTCATTATTGTTGACCTAGCCGATTTTTATATTAATCGACTTAGGTCAGTACGTGTCTAGTTTAATGTTATATTTACTTTTATTAAGGACGTATTGCATCTAATGTTTATCAAAATATTGTATAAAATATTATGCTAAATTATTTAACTTAACGAATGTATATTAAAATAGAAAATGTATATTTTATATATAAGGTGATATTTGTTTAGCGTGACAGTATGTCCCATAAGTTTTCGCACAAATTTCAGAGACCAAAAAAGTGATGATAAGAAGAAGGCAATAGGTTTTTTAAAAATAAAAGTTTTTTTGTCACCTTGACTCTACTTTGACAGTTCAGTTGTTATAGCTTAGTAGATATGGATGGCTAACAAAATAGAAAGTTGTAAAAGTATTTATAATTTAGTTGGACGAGTCGGTAAAGCCGAGATAATACGCATTTTTGAAAATCAAAATATATCCTGCAATGGTATTCTTAAATATACAGGGTGATCCATAAACGATTGTCTGACCAAACTTATACATTTTTATAGCAAAACACCCTGCAGGTTTTTATACATATTTTATTGTTTTCACATCGTCGAACAATAATTTCAATTTCATTCATTGGCTATGTTGTATATAGGTTGTGTCAAAATGCGAGGTTACAATTTTCTTAATTTTTTAAATGTATTACCCTGTATGTTATACCACCAATTAATTAATGCAGGGTATTCCATTAAAAAATTTAAAAAATCGTAACCTCGCGTTTTGACACACCCTATATATAACATATCAAATAAATTAAGTCAATTAAAATTATTTGACGACGTGAAAACAATGTATAACTACCTGCAGGGTATTTTGCTTTAAAAAAGTATAGGTTTAGTCAATATCTCGTTTATTTAAGAATAATTTTTAAATAGGGTCATACAACTTTTATACTATTTCTTCTTCGTATTTCCAATAATAAAACAGCTATCGATCAATTACGCACTGATAGAACACCCTGTATATGTGCTATTCTCTAACATGTTGATATAGTTAGATAGGCAAATTTATAAGGAATTGTATGCTAACCCAGGCAGCACACTTTGGTATAAATTACGTTTTTTTTTTTAGGTACTACCATACGTATGAATACGGTTGATGTACTACCAAATATATTCGTGAAAATGTCCGCCTTATAAACGTCGATTACTAAGAATTTATCCACCTATAATTAAACGTTTTTACTTTACGTCTATATTAGATTTATAGTTGTAGTATATTTATACGAATCCACTTTGGTATAAAAGACGGTTTTTTATGTACTACAATATACGTATGGATACCGTTGATATGCTACCCAATATATACGTGAAAATGTAGGCCCTATAAACATATATTTTTTTAATTTTTTATACGTCTAACATTACTACTTTATCTACCTTTTATTATCCTGTTTTACTATACGTCAATATTAGATTTATCTTATTTTATTAATGTGTAAAATGCTGTAGCATTTAGATTTTCATAGGGTAAATACTATGATAATTTTCAATATAAATATTATTAAAAGGAAGTAATCTTACTAAACTTACCTTATAGAAACAGTTCATTCTTGGGTATGTTTGGCTTTTACAATTTTGTTTGAATTAAGTAAATAACTTTGGGATTTAATTAACTAAATAAGTTTGTTTGTCAAAATTCAAATTATATATTTATTTTCATAGGTTAACATTTTCTGCCTATGTCACTGAACTAAAATTAGTTCTGTGTCAAAGAGTGGCAGTGTTCTTTTTTTAAATTTTGGTCTCTGACATTTGGGGTGTCCATATAATATTACAAGTATGAATTGGCTGAAGACTTCGAGATTCGATACCATTTTCATGGTGCAACCGTGCAATTTCTAGTGATGGTTTCTGATTCTAAACATCTGATTGGTCAGAAATTTTAGTCACAGAATGTTTGAGAAGTTGCCTTTCTGTCTTGATAAGTCAATAAGTCAAATTGTCAATTATAAATATGTCATTTCCGCTAATGTTTTTTTCGAGTAATAAGAGGTAATAAAAGGCCTGGAGAGGAAATTGTTGGGGCCATTTTTGCTTTGCCAGTGTTCAAGTTGAATATAAGTTTCCTTTTTTGCATTTTGGTTTGCCAGTGTCATTTTGAGTCTATACCCCGTTTTAGGGGGATCATTCACCTGTGCACGAATAAGGAGCTTTGTATTACAAGGGCATTTTTCCACTGAAAAAAAAAAAAAAAACCTCCACTTAGGTGAGTTTTTCTGATATTTTTTTTTGAATTGCGACGCTTCCATGTGGCCAGGTTAAAACGCAGATTATTTTATTAGGGTTCTGTCTGGTTTCTACGATTTGGAGTAGGGTCCCTGACCTGTTGAAGGCAGCTGTAAGTCTGCATGAAAAGCGGAGTTGAGTCCGGTTACTTCCAAACCTCCAACCCTTTTTTTAAAAGGTGAGTTTTTTTTTTTTTACAAAAAATGTTTTTTTAAATGATCGTGATTGAGACCTTCGTTTTCTTTCACGATAGGGTCCTAGGATAGGGCTAAAGAGTCCAAAGATAGGACATGTCCTCCCCAACCTCGATGGTGATTTTTTTTGTTGGAAAATGATGAAGCCTGGGATATTTTCCGCTCCAGGGACTTTGACGCTGAGCCTCTATGTTTGTCCTGCTGTCACTGTGGAGTCCGGTCTGACCTTCCCAAGTCTGTCTATTTGGAATAAGTCACCCCTATAGTAGATAAGTAGTAATGTCCAGGTCCAGAAGTCCTGTTAATTTTCGTTTAATCCTTTAGTTTGGTTTGGGAACCGAAGATTTGGTAAATAATCAAAATTTAACTATATTTATGTAACTTTAGACAACCCTGTCTTTTTATTTAGCACATATTATGTAGGTACAAATATATATGTAACTGGAACCTACTGTGTAAACCGAAAGTAACGTTACCTGAGGCATATAGAGTATATTTCCTTTTAACGTGGTTCAAACGGTAAATGTTTTTTTGTTTTGACCATGTATACTCAATTTAACTAATCTTAACTTCTTTGTGCCCTTTAGCGGGTTTTAGTATATAATTTATATATTTGATAAGTAATTTGGTTCTTATAGTAAAAATCAACACTGTATTCCAATCATATTATTTTTAATTTTTTTGGTATAAACCTGGACATTTAATGTAAATAATAATTACACCTATTTTATCATCATCTTTAAATTTGATATTTCGGATAGGGATATCTATTAATCTTTTTTATAATAAACATTTTTTAAAAAAAAGGTAATGAGTTTTATTTATGAGGTACTGGAATGCCAATTTTTCTACAATTTTATTTAGGTTTCTTCAAATTTTCCTGAGACTAACAGCCTTCTTAAAAACTTGGAGTGGCGCCCACTACAAAAATAATTATAAATAATTATTCTTGTTATTTTTTTTTTAATTCACCAAGCCAGTCACCCATAGTGCCACCAGACGAACAGCTGCCGGAGCTAAACACTATATCATTCCTTCAGGAAAATATAGGGTACACATAATGGCGCCCAACGTGGGGCCTTGGTTTTTGATTGTTTCACTTAGCATTCCAGAACTCATAAATTAAATTTTGATAAAGTAAACTTTGGACTTAAGACTTGACTTATTGTAATGACATTCTTTATTTATTGGTAGACCCTACTGCATAAAGAAATCATATGTTGGAGTTTTGAGTGATATAATATTTTATGAGCAATTTTGAGTATTTTTATGATTTCGGGTAGAGCACACTTAAAGTTTAATAGCTTTTGTTTTGCCTTTTAGTATTCAGTAGAAGCCTATACTATTTCGTAGAATAATTTTAGGGCTTTGAGTATAGCGCTTATCTGAATATTATAAACTTGTTGAGTACATAATATCTTTTGAGCCTCTATCTTTTGTATATAGTTATAGTTATATTAGTGATTACAATGACTGAACCTATTAAAGCTAAACTTTTATTAGAAGCAGAACTTAATTATGAATTAAAAATCCGGGAAGTAATTACTCTTAAAAAGAAAGTTGATGAGAAAAGAGCAATTTTAAATAGACTTTTAAAAAAAAGAAGCTAAAAACCCAAACTTTAATTTTAAACACTTAATTGATCCTAATTATAATTTTGAAAGGGAACAAACAGAGATTCAAAGTACTTTAGATGATTAAGCCAAGCTAATAACTGACTTTGAAGGTACCACTTCAGATTCTGTCTATAAACGTGCCACAGGGAGATTAAATCATGTAGTAATGAGAATAAAAAGAATCAAACTCGATCCTTCAGATCCTGATTTTGAAAATATCGAAACATTTAAAAATGAATCCTATGCATCAGCTCTACAGTTAGAAGCTAATTTAAATGATAAAGTTTCTGAGGATGACCTTCCGTCCCCTCATAATTCTACGGCTTTTGATCCCAGACTCATGAATCAAACGACCTGTAATCATACTTTAAGTGACAGTCATAAACCTTTTCCAGTTCATAAGTTAAATATTCAGTTTGATGGTGAGCCTAGAAATTTACTTTCTTTCATTGAAAATATTGAAGAGTTGTCTCAAGCTAGGCGCATTACTAAAGTGGAACTTTTCCAGGGCGCTAGTGATCTTTTCTGCAAAAAAGCAACTTATTGGTTTAGACAAATTAAAAGTCAAGTAAATAACTGGGAATCCTTAGTTGAAAAATTAAAAACAGATTTTTTGGTATCTGACTATGACGATGAGATATGGAATCAAATTAAGAGTCGTAAGCAAGGTCGTTATGAACCTACTGTTGTTTTTATAGCCTGTATGGAAGCTTTATTCTCTCGTTTAAGTAGAACCCCAGCTGAAGTCACAAAAGTTAAACATATAAAGTTAGGTTTACAGACAGAATATAGAAGGAGGTTAGCTTTAGAAGAAATTGATACTGTCCAAAATCTTAGTGCCTTGTGTAAACGGTTGGAAGAAGCTGATGTTCTCAGTTTAGCCTCTTCTAGTAATTTTCAGTCTAAGCAATATGCTTCGAACCTTTTAGACACAGATTTAAATGATAATGTTACTGGGAATAATAAACAAAATAAAACAAATCGTTTTAATAAGAGTAAAAATAAAGATAGAAAGCAAATTTCAAATAAAAATGATTTTCCAAGAAATAATACTAGAACAACTCCTCAAGTTTCTTCTGTAGGTCTTTCAGACACAAATTTAAATCCCTTATTATGCTGGAAATGTTCACAACCTAATCACACTTTTAGAAATTGTACACTTAGAACAACTAAGAAGTTTTGTTTTAAATGTGGCTGTCCTGATGTAGTCACAAAAACTTGCCCCAAGTGTCAGGGAAACTAACAATGGGGGTGAGAAAATCCAATTCCGACTTTCCCCCACATTTAAAAGGAGTTTTTAAAGAAAGTAGAATGTGTGTCTCCAATTTAAAAATTAAATCAAATGTTTGTGAAATAATTAGTAATAACAGTCGTTGTAATTTTGATAAAAATGATTGGATAATTTGGAAAAATAAGGTTAAAGATTTTTATAAAAATTATAGTTTTTCAAAAAGTGTTCTAGCCCCATATTTTATAAAACAGTCAGGTGACAATAGACCCTATATAGCCATAAATATTTTAGGTAAAAGATTTGTTTGTTTATTAGATAGTGGTGCAACTATTACGGTTTGTGGACAGAAGTCTTTAGAAATTTTAAAAAATTTAAATCTTAACATTAATCCTAACGTAAAATTGAAGAACATTTATACAGTAGATGGGTCTCAACAGAATGCAGAAGGTATAGTAGATTTGCCTATCTCTGTTGAAAATGTTTTGCTTATAGTTCCAGCTTTAGTCGTTCCCTCTCTACCCCATCTGATGATTTTGGGTAGTGATTTTTGTAAACAATTTAAAATTAAAATAGATTATGAAAATTTATCTTGGAATGTACATAGTGGTTTGACAAATAGTAGTTTAAATGTCATTTCAGATTTTAGTAGTGTTAATGAAGTTTCAGTAAATGAATTAAGTTTAAATAATTTAAGTGAACTTTCGAAAGAACAAAAGTTTAGAGCTCAAAAGGTGATAGACTCATATAATGATATTAGTAGTGAAACAAGATTAGGCCGTACTGACAAAATTACTATGAATATAGATACGGGCGATTCCAAACCTTTTAAGGAGAGGCAATATTTAATGTCCCCTTTTATGCTTAATATTTTAAATAAAGAACTTGACGAGATGCTTCAGTTGAAAGTAGTTGAACCTTCAAAAAGTCCTTATAATAGCCCAGTACTTTTAGTAAAAAAATCTTCGGGAGAGTACCGTTTCTGCTTCGACGGTAGACGGTTGAATGCCGTTACAAAACACGATAGCTACCCGTTACCTCGTATAGACCGAGTTTTGAGCATGCTCCGTGGTGCAAAATATATCTCTAGCATAGATCTAAGAAAGGCTTTTTGGCAGGTTCCTCTAGATGAAAAAAGTAAAGAGAAAACTGCATTTAGCGTTCCGGGTAGGGGTTTATTTCATTTTAACGTTATGCCTTTTGGTCTTTGTAACAGTGCGCAGACTCAACAACGTTTGGTTGACACTTTGTTCGGGCCAAAATATGAACCTTATTTGTTTGGATATTTAGATGATTTTATAGTAATATCCTCTACTTTTGAGGAACATTTAAAATTATTATCAGAAGTAAAAAACATATTACAAGAAGCTAATCTCACAATTAACCCTAAAAAGTGTGAATTTTTCAAAACCTCTTTGAAGTATTTGGGATTTGTGGTTGATAGGCAAGGGTTAAGGACTGATCCAGACAAAGTGGCCGTGATGGTTAATTTTCCTCGTCCAACCAACAGCACTGAGATTAAGCGTTTCATGGGACTTTGCTCCTGGTATCGGAGGTTTATTCATAACTTTTCAGATCTTATGTCTCCTATCAGTCACCTACTAAAGGGTAAGAAGAAGAAGCAGCCGATCCAATGGACTACCGAAGCTGAGGAGGCCTTTGTGAAACTCAAAAGTGCGTTAGTTTCTTCGCCAATTTTGTGTCCTCCTGACTTCAGTAAACAGTTCATAATAGAGGCAGACGCTTGTGATTACTCTATAGGGGGTTGTTTGATCCAGAACATCGAAGGTGTAGATAGGATAATAGCTTACGCATCCCGCTCTTTGTCAAAGTCGGAACGGAACTATACGGTGACTGAACGAGAATTATTGAGTGTCCTATTTTTGATTGATAAGTTCCGTGCTTATGTAGAAGGTACGAAATTCCTTGTTATCACGGACCACGCTTCTCTGGTATGGCTTAACAACTTAAAGGACCCCGCAGGTCGTCTTGCACGATGGGCTGTAAAACTGCAGCAGCATAATTTTGAACTTATTCACAGAAAGGGTGCTTTTCATGTGGTTCCAGATTTTATTTCCCGAATTCCAGTGGATAATGCAGCTGAGGTCAATTTAATTAACATAGATGTGGTTCCTGACGAATGGTATCTTTCAATGTGTGAGAACGTGCAGAGGGCACCAGAATCGTATCCTTTGTGGAAAGTAGAGACTGATAAATTATTTAGATTAGTCCCCTCAAAGTTACCTTTTCCAGCGAATGATAGTGAGTGGAAAATTGTAGTTCCTAAAAAGCAAAGGGTTGAGATTATTAAAGCTTCACATGATCCTCCTACTTGTTCACATTTTGGTTTTTATAAGACATTAAATCGAGTTAAACAATATTATTATTGGCCCAAAATGAGAGCTGACATCTTAAAGTTTGTACGTTCATGTAAGGTATGTCAGTCTCAAAAGATGTCGAATCAGTCACCTTTAGGTTTTATGGGTAAGGAAAAAACAGTAAATTATCCATTCGAGGTTTTAGCAGTAGACTTGATGGGTCCATACCCTAGAACTCCTCGAGGTTTTACCCATTTGTTAGTATGTGCTGATTGGTTCACTAAATACACTCTTTTATGTCCCATTCGTAAGGCCTCCGCATCAAATATTGTTAAATTTATAGAAGACCAAATTTTTCTTGTTTATGGGGTACCAAAATATATCGTATGTGATAATGGCACACAATTTGCCGGTAAGGAATTTAAAAAATTATCTGATAATTATAATGTTAAGATTTGGTTCAACCCACTATATGCTAGTCAGTGTAATTTTGTAGAAAGAAATAATAAAACAGTTGGTCAAGCTATACGTTGTTATTTAGATAAACATGGCGATTGGGCTAATGAACTGCCCAAAATTCAATTTAGTATTAACACTGCTGTACATGAAGTTCACAATTTTTCACCTTCTTTCTTGAACTTTGGTCGTAACATACCGGTTTCAGGATTACATTACGGGGATAGTTCAAGTACCGAGGGTGTAGAATTACTTCCAGCAGAAAGATCACTGTATAGTAATAATCTCAAGCATTTAGAGTCGATCTATAATGATATAAAAGACAAATTGCATAAGGCCTATGAAAGAAATTCAAAAAGTTACAATTTACGAAGACGTGAGGTACAATTTAATTTAAATGATAAAGTTTGGAGAAAAAATAAAATTTTAAGTGATGCTGCTCAAAAGGTTTGCTCAAAATTAGCTCCAAAATATATATTAAGTGTAGTTAGACAGAAACTTTCTAAAGTAGTCTATATTTTAGAAAATTTAGATGGCAGTCCTGCTGGAAAATGGCATATAAAGGATTTGAAGCCATATTTTGGTTCTAACTCTGATATATCGGTTGGTTAAATAGTAATTTTTGGCATGTTGCACAGACACTTTGTTCTGAGGACATTTATAGTAAGTTTTTTATTTTTGCATGTTGGACAGACACCCTCTTCTGTGGACTTTTATAGTAATTTTAGGTATGTTGCACAGACACCCTGTTCTGTGGACATTCATGGTAATTTTCGGCGTGTTGCACAGACGCTTTGTTCTGTGGACATTTACTGCTTCACACATTTGCATAGACATTTTGTTCTTTGGATGTTTTATATTTTTACGTTTGTACAGACACCCTGCCTTGTAGACGTATATAGTTTTTTGCACTTATCTAGGCGTTTGTCCTGTAAGGGATTGTAAGTGAGTTACCTTACGTAACAATTTTGAGATGTCACCCTGTTCTATTTTGAATTAAATAGGCAAAGATTGCTTCCCTGCATATATATAAAGTAACTTTTTTCTAAATTCCCTGTTGTCGACAACACAAAATATTGGTTCTTTCCTAGAGGTTACATTGTAGTAGGCATAACCTCAAGAGGTTATATGCCACTTAGTTTTTATTTAGCTCTAATGTCTAGGTGAATGTAAGTTTAGTACATACCTTGATTTTAATTTTGCTAGTTATAACTCCAGCAAGTTATATTCTGGTAAAACTTCAGAAGTTATATAACTTCTTTAGTGAAACTAACCGGGATCGTTTTTTTTATTTCCTGACTTCCTTCTGTTTAAAAGACTTATTTCGATTATGATTTTTACCGGATTTGACCTGACTAAACCTGATTGTGATTTTCCCCGAATTGGTTTCCTTTCTAGGATGTGTGGTACGCATAGTTACCAGATCAGAACAGGAATAAGGAAAGAAAATTTCAAAATTTGTAAATTATTTGTTTCATTTAGTTTTTGATGTCAGATTTGATCTGATGCTTTTTGGTGATTGTCCAGTAAACTTATTTGAATTTAAACTGGGGAGAATATATTATTATCTCATGGGATGTTTGTATTATTTTTTTATTATTTAAAAAATTAGCTTCTTTCAGAATCTAATTTTGTTTCTTAGCAGAGGGGTAGTGTAGCATTTAGATTTTCATAGGGTAAATACTATGATAATTTTCAATATAAATATTATTAAAAGGAAGTAATCTTACTAAACTTACCTTATAGAAACAGTTCATTCTTGGGTATGTTTGGCTTTTACAATTTTGTTTGAATTAAGTAAATAACTTTGGGATTTAATTAACTAAATAAGTTTGTTTGTCAAAATTCAAATTATATATTTATTTTCATAGGTTAACATTTTCTGCCTATGTCACTGAACTAAAATTAGTTCTGTGTCAAAGAGTGGCAGTGTTCTTTTTTTAAATTTTGGTCTCTAACATTTGGGGTGTCCATATAATATTACAAGTATGAATTGGCTGAAGACTTCGAGATTCGATACCATTTTCATGGTGCAACCGTGCAATTTCTAGTGATGGTTTCTGATTCTAAACATCTGATTGGTCAGAAATTTTAGTCACAGAATGTTTGAGAAGTTGCCTTTCTGTCTTGATAAGTCAATAAGTCAAATTGTCAATTATAAATATGTCATTTCCGCTAATGTTTTTTTCGAGTAATAAGAGGTAATAAAAGGCCTGGAGAGGAAATTGTTGGGACCATTTTTGCTTTGCCAGTGTTCAAGTTGAATATAAGTTTCCTTTTTTGCATTTTGGTTTGCCAGTGTCATTTTGAGTCTATACCCCGTTTTAGGGGGATCATTCACCTGTGCACGAATAAGGAGCTTTGTATTACAAGGGCATTTTTCCACTGAAAAAAAAAAAAAACCTCCACTTAGGTGAGTTTTTCTGATATTTTTTTTTGAATTGCGACGCTTCCATGTGGCCAGGTTAAAACGCAGATTATTTTATTAGGGTTCTGTCTGGTTTCTACGATTTGGAGTAGGGTCCCTGACCTGTTGAAGGCAGCTGTAAGTCTGCATGAAAAGCGGAGTTGAGTCCGGTTACTTCCAAACCTCCAACCCTTTTTTTAAAAGGTGAGTTTTTTTTTTTTTTTACAAAAAATGTTTTTTTAAATGATCGTGATTGAGACCTTCGTTTTCTTTCACGATAGGGTCCTAGGATAGGGCTAAAGAGTCCAAAGATAGGACATGTCCTCCCCAACCTCGATGGTGATTTTTTTTGTTGGAAAATGATGAATCCTGGGATATTTTCCGCTCCAGGGACTTTGACGCTGAGCCTCTATGTTTGTCCTGCTGTCACTGTGGAGTCCGGTCTGACCTTCCCAAGTCTGTCTATTTGGAATAAGTCACCCCTATAGTAGATAAGTAGTAATGTCCAGGTCCAGAAGTCCTGTTAATTTTCGTTTAATCCTTTAGTTTGGTTTGGGAACCGAAGATTTGGTAAATAATCAAAATTTAACTATATTTATGTAACTTTAGACAACCCTGTCTTTTTATTCAGCACATATTATGTAGGTACAAATATATATGTAACTGGAACCTACTGTGTAAACCGAAAGTAACGTTACCTGAGGCATATAGAGTATATTTCCTTTTAACGTGGTTCAAACGGTAAATGTTTTTTTGTTTTGACCATGTATACTCAATTTAACTAATCTTAACTTCTTTGTGCCCTTTAGCGGGTTTTAGTATATAATTTATATATTTGATAAGTAATTTGGTTCTTATAGTAAAAATCAACACTGTATTCCAATCATATTATTTTTAATTTTTTTGGTATAAACCTGGACATTTAATGTAAATAATAATTACACCTATTTTATCATCATCTTTAAATTTGATATTTCGGATAGGGATATCTATTAATCTTTTTTATAATAAACATTTTTTAAAAAAAAGGTAATGAGTTTTATTTATGAGGTACTGGAATGCCAATTTTTCTACAATTTTATTTAGGTTTCTTCAAATTTTCCTGAGACTAACAGCCTTCTTAAAAACTTGGAGTGGCGCCCACTACAAAAATAATTATAAATAATTATTCTTGTTATTTTTTTTTTTAATTCACCAAGCCAGTCACCCATAGTGCCACCAGACGAACAGCTGCCGGAGCTAAACACTATATCATTCCTTCAGGAAAATATAGGGTACAATGCGTCTACCTGATATTATTTTAAATGTATTTCAAACACAAATTAAATAAAGTGATCAAAACAAAATTTCTAAAAGAGGCCATGGAAAAATGTTAATATTTCTAAAATAACAGTTTGGATTTCATCCATAGCAGGTGTGTATACACTAGAAATAGGTATTACTCGTGTTTCTATTTTGGTTGTAATTGGTCTAAATATTTAGGACATTTTTTTGATCATTTGTTCTTGTTATATGTACAGAACAATATTTTATTAAAAAAAAAATAAACAATAAAATAATAAAAAAAATAAGTACTAAAAAATAAACACTAAAATACTGAATAACAAACTAAACAAAACTTTTTTTTTAACTAACAAAAAGTATATATGAAAATTAAAATCTTAGCTTAACACTTTGGATGTGTTGTGTCCTAGACAGGCCTTAGCTAACTTAAGCCAATCTTCCATAGCACTTCTAATCGTTCGGTCGGTTAAGTCTTTTGGTTCACCCCCATTCCTATAACCAAAATGTAACTGCATTTCAGGTTAAATATTTTCTAAAAGCTCTAAAGTTAAATTTGTATTATTTTATAGGAAATTATTATAAATAATAGAATCAGATGATATATTAATGTCCGAAGCCTTATTAATGTTATCTTCACTGGGAATAAAAAAAAAGTGATTTCACTTTAAAGCATCTTGAACATTTTGTGCTATTTTTCTTAGTAGATGACGCCGAGACAGGGTTATTTTAGACATTTTATTAAATAAAAAAAAACTGACCAAAACAAAGGAAAATAAGTATGCTTGGAATAACTAGGTAGCCTGAAAAATACGTATAGAAATATGTATAAAAATAAGAGAAACAAAAGTAAGGTTATGTTTTGGAGATTCTATAAGCATTTTACATACTGTAATAAAAGAGTAGTTGTTGTAAAATGCAACAATTATTAAACGAGTAGCTAAATTAAAACATTAATAGAAACTTACCTATGCTTGTAACCAATATCGTAAAAGCCAGGACGCCAAAGCAACATGCAGTGCAACTGGGCACAACAACAACAACAACAACAACAACAACACCACCACCAACAATTTTACAAAAACTTTTTATTACATAAAAAACAATTATCGTGGTTAGCAACTAGTTAACAGAAATATAACTTATAATAGCGTGAATCGTTTGATTGATAGCGAGCCCTTCACAGCCACCAGCCACCATCAGTCAGCTGATTCCCGATCGTCTGCCGGTACCTTACTCCCCTCTCGATTCTCTGCACTACGCGACTTATAGCTTAAAGCACACCCCGAATCTCACTCACTGAAACGACATGGACTAGTCCACCCCACCATGGTTATTGGCGGGTTATTTAAATGTTCGGGTGTTTGAAATCGGTACAATGGGGAATTTCTTATAAATATTACAGGTAATATAATTTAAAAAATATGGTGTAATGTAAATAAATATATCTATAAGCTTTTAATTTAAATAAACGTAAATATATACATATTATTTACTTCTGTCTACTAGTTTATCGTAAACTGGTAATATGCGTTTAAGGTGACTTATATTTAAACGTAGAATAATATAGGTATATTAACTAGTATCCACAAACAAAAGCGTTTAATTTATCTGTTAAAAAAGTATAAAAATGGTAGATGGTAAACGTTTAAAAAATCAACCAAGACGAAATTTAAATGGGAATTATAAACGAAGAACACATATTGTAATATTATGTAAATGTAAACGAATTTAATTTAAATAAACCTAAACGTATATTTAGACCTACTGTATATAAATAGTTCATCGCAAACTAAAAATAGTCGTATATTGTTGACTACATTTAAACGTAGAAAAATTTACAATTATATACCATAGGATGTATACAAAAAACGTATAATATATCCTTTAAACTACGGCATGTATAATATTCGTAAACTGTAAACGTATACGGAATAAACTAATATCAAAATTAAACGAGTATTACGTATAAAATACGTTAGTTATACTAATGTGTGCTGCCTGGGAAAATACTATACCAGGTGTTGCCTTTAAAAAAATTGAGTAAATTGAACCTAAAAGTAGTCATAATTAAGGCATGTTTCAAAACACTCAGTATAAAAGAATCCAACACTATCGCCCAGGGGCGTGCGGTCAATGGAAGCGGGGGAAGCACCACTTCCCTACACTTTCAGATTTAAAAATAAATATTTTTCAATTTACAATGCATAGAAATTAATATTAAATTAGGTACTATGTTTTCTCTGAAACATTACGTAAACTTCGTAAATGTACTAACAATTCATTGATATAATGTGTAAACGCACGCACCACCCATGAGAAAATTCCGTCGGCGGAAGCGCGTCTTGAAAAATCTGGCTTATCTTCCAACTAATTTTGCTTCGTGTTATTGACCCTGCTTTGCAGCGACAGTAGTCAGTCTGTTTGGGCCCGTGAAATACGGTCGAGAGGCAGCGATTTTTACGTCGCCTCACGCATATTGCAATTCGCACCGCGAATCGACGTGTGAGGAAAATCGTAGACTTTAGATAGATTTCGGTTTGTTTTTCGTAGTTGTTTTTCTTTTTCTAAAATGGAGGAACTATGCACTGTGCCTGTGAACAATAATAATGTGGTAAATTGTGCCTGTATTGTGTGCTCTTTATTAAAGAAAGGATTTTCAAGTAGAAATTTTGAAGAGAAAACGGCGAAAGTAGAAAAGTCAGCAAAGAAATTTACCAGGCATTTTCTTGTAGGGTTCTATGAAAAGTATAAATGGTTAACCGGCTGCAAAACTTTGAAGAAATTGTTTTGCTGGCCTTGCCTACTTTTTAATATAGCCGAAAAAACACATTGGAACTCAGTCGGTATTACAGACTTGAATAATTTTCAAAAAGTGCTACAATTAAAGAAAAAACATTCGGGACCTATCGCATTGAACATAGTTTGGACAATCATTTAAAAATAAGGGACATCTTACAACGATTAACAGATGTAACGGGTGTCTCAAAAACATATAAAAAAAATGTTTTAAAAATTTATTTATCCCTCATAATACTACGTACAAAGAGGTTCCTTAACAATAAATAACAACTACTACAGCACCGCTGGGGGTCCATTTTCTTCGATATGGCGCAGTTTTGTCTTGACGCGTCTCATTAGGGTTTGGCACTCTTCAACATCAAACTCCCTAATTTTTTGGAATAGCCTACGCCGCAGTTTCTGCTCGTTTTGAGCTTCCCAGCCATTTTCATAAACTTTGCTTGACAATCTTGCCCAAAATGTCTTTATTGGTCTTGCTTGGGGAACGTTCGGGGGGTTGTCCTGCTTAGGCACAAATGGCACATTTTGAGCTTCTAACCATTCGCATGTGGCTCTAGCATAATGAGCCGACGCCAAGTCCGGCCAAAACATGATATTGTCGTTGGCATGATGTTTTCTAATAAAATTTACCAATTTTGGAAGACAATTTTGAATGTAAGTATTTTGATCCACTGCAGGGCCTCTAACACGCCCTACATAGGGCCTGGATAAACCATTTTCCGATAATGTAATCCAGACTAACAGTTTCTCCGCAAACTTGGCCTTTGGTTTGTATTTTACATTTTCGAGGGTATTTTCAATGGTATCTGTATACAACTTGAGTTTTCTGGTAGGTCGGCATGCGAAAATGTAAAATATTTTTCGTCATCCAAAAGACATGATGATTTTGTTAACCATCGACGTTTCGCAAACGATTTAATCAATATTATTGATAACGCAAGAAGAGAATACGAAGAATGTATCGCTAGTAAGCTAAGAAGCTATTTAAACACATAAGATGCTCTCTATCTTCTAAAGTATCAGTACCACTTCTTAAAAAAACGGATGGAAACTTATGTAATAATGATCAAGAAACAGCTGAAGCTCTGGCCAACCATTTTTCACAAGTATTTTCCTTAGAACCCACAGGCGACATTCCAGTTAGTCACGATGCCCGAACAGCAACTTCTTTATGTAATGTCGAGTTCTCATCTGCAATTGTTGATGAAAATCTCAAAAAAATCAAATCAAATTCCTCACCTGGAAGAGACAATTTATCCGCAATGCTTTTAAAAGAATGCGCATCATATTTGGCTTTACCTCTATCCATTATTATGACATCTTCTTTTACATCTCACACACTTCCTTCAATGTGGAAAATTGCTTCGGTGACACCTATTTTTAAAAAGGGTGACAAACTCAGTCCATCCAACTATCGTCCAATAAGCCTCGTCCCAATCGCTTGTAAAATAATGGAATCCATCTTAACCAATTATATGTCTGATTTTTTTAAGAGCTATGACGTCTTGCCAAAAGAACAACACGGTTTTATTAAAGGCCGATCCACATTAACAAACCTAATGACCTGTTTAAACGATTGGACTACGTCTGTGGACAATAAAGAGCCTATCGATGTCGTATATCTTGATTTCGCTAAAGCCTTTGATCGTGTTCCCAAAAAGAGATTGCTTTATAAATTGGAAAAAGCTGGCATTCGCGGCTCTTTACTTCTCTGGATAAGTGATTTTTTGTCAAATCGCATCTTCAAGGTAAAAGTTGGACAGATGTTCTCGTCAGAGTATCCAGTTCTAAGTGGTGTCCCTCAAGGCTCTGTCATAGGGCCATTACTATTCCTGGTATACGCTGCAGATCTAGGCAAAGACTTAAATTCTAATATTTCGTGTTACGCTGATGACACTAAGCTATACTGTAATCCTGTGACAGATTCTACCCAGCTACAAAAAGACCTTGAAACTATTTCAAACTGGTGTGACACCTGGCTGCTTCCTTTAAACGCGGAAAAATGTGTCGTTTTGCATATAGGAAAAAATAACCCGTGCGTGAACTATTATTTAAACGGTAGTGCGCTAGCAACTGTGAACTCCTATAACGACCTGGAACTCATTGTAAACTCTTCATTAACGTGGTCAGAACACATATCAGCGGTATGTAAACGTTCGAACTCAATGATCTACCTATTAAAAAAGTCCTTTACGCGTGTGAACTTTCAAACATTTTCTAAACTTTATACAACTTACGTTAGACCGTTGATGGAATATGTCGGACCTGCGTGGGGTCCTGATTTGGTTTCTGATCAAAAAAGATTGGAAAATGTTCAACGCTACGCTACTCGAATACCTTTCGGTAGAATCAGACCATCGTATGAAGATCGGCTTAACATGGCGAATTTGTGTTCATTTGCCCACAGAAGATTAAGGGGTGATTTAATTGTGACATACAGAATTCTTCATGGTACTTTTTCATCAAACCTCTATAGTATACTCCCACGGAATACAGATGAGCGCCTCCGTGGACATGAATACAAGTTGAGCAAAGAATATTTTAAAACACGTACCCGAGAAAACTTTTTTTGTAATAGAGTTTTTTATACTTGGAATAATTTACCCTCGAGTGTTGTTCGCGCACAGTCAGTAAATGTATTCAAAAACCGACTCGATGACTTTTTTAACGAAAACTAAAAGTTTATTTTTAGTGCTTTGTTTGCATTATGTTATTTGCTAATTACTTATTTAATAATTGTCTTTGTTATTGAACTTGTAATTTTGGGCTTAATAGGATTCATTCCTCAGCCCTAATTAGTTTGTAATAATAATAATAATAATCTTCCTGTTGTTTACAAAATGACGATGACGTGATAAGCGGCAACAATTAGGAATCCTTTGAAGTTGGGCCTCGTTATACTTTGGACATTTTGTCCGTTTTCTATAATTTAAGCCTTTTTTTTGCAATATATCTAGAAACTGTCGATTTTGATACCTGAAATCGTCGGGAAAGCTTTCGAGTTGACACTCCAATTGTATTCTTTGCAAGTTCGACCCTGTTCACCCGGACATCGGTAAGCGTTGCCGGTCTGCCACTTTTCGGCAAGTTGAGACAAGGTATCCCTTGTTCGTATTCTTGAATTGTTCGGTAAATGGTTGTTTTAGATATATTTTGATTACGGAAAATATTAACGATATCTTTTTTTGGCATTCTACCAACAAAGTTATAAATAGATTTTCAAAACTCAATTTTGTACGCCATTATGCCTACAGACAGATAGCAACTGGGCTGTCAACCAAGTAAACAAAACCCAGGGCAACGTTTATTACCATGGCTAACTAGATAAATTTGACTTAATACTCCGCAGAGCACAGACAAACTTTTCCCAAATATTTTGGGACACCCGTTAACTTGTTTCCTGGGAGAGCATAAACTAGGTTTTAGGGGCCACAATGAAGCAAGTGGATCCGCCAAGTTTTATAGCAAAATACGATGATACCCTAAAAAATCATTTTATTGATTCGACGACTTTCCAAGGTACCTCAAACAGAATCCAAAATGATGGATCACATTAAAAAGTAAAATTAAAAAAGCACCTTTCGTATCAATTGCGCTTGATGAAACCACATATGTAACAAACTTAAGTCAATTATCCATTGTTGTCAAAACGCTTTGTACAAAAAAGATGTTCGTGTCTTTGCCCTTATAGTGATCGACGATATCGAAGGTTAATCAAGGCGGTAACAGTTTTTAAAACCGGTATTAGAACAACAAGCAATAACAAATATTTGTACTGTATTCGGAAACGGGTGAATCCTAAGTAAACAAATGCTGTCTCTCTTTCAAATAAATATTTTCCCATTTCGTATTCCATTCGTGGGCTAATAAATCAGACGTTTTGGCAACATTTGTCCCGGCGAAGAGGTAAAAAAGCACATTTTGTACAAATAGCTGACCTTTTCAACTCACTGAAAGAGCGTTTTGTATAAAATATTTATTTTATTATTTTTTGACTTCGTTTTTTTTTATTCCACCAGTTATAAAAACGAATGTCCCTCGCTGAAAGGATAGCAGATTTGTAAGGAATCCACGGTAAATGTATTTTTTGCTACATTCGCGGTTATTGAATTCTGTTAAAGATTTTTTATAGAAATGAGTAAATATACAGGGTAATTTATACTCCTGAGTTTGATATTTTCGTTGTTTCGAGGGATACGAACAAAAATTTAAAATACAAATTGTAGATGAGTTCAGCTCTACATTTTAAAATTATTTCGTAATATACAGGGTGTTTCGCAAAGTTACAGCATACCAAAGTTATGTTTTTTTAGTGAAACAGCCTATATGTTATCTCTAATTTGAATTTTGCCCATTTTCCCCATTTCGGCAATATAGGGTTTTATTAGGTTCTACAGGGTACTTGTAAAGAAATGGCCACTTTTAGGTGAAAATCTTAGTGAAATCGTTACCCTGTATTATTTAAAATCAACAATTGAGGATTAATATCTCAAAGCCAGAACAATTTTGTTGTAGTCTAGTTTTGTTCCAACTCATCATGTTTTTGATATCTTTCATTTTGTATACAGGGTAACCCAAAACTCATGATTATCTCGGTTATTTCAAATGGAACACCTTGTATCTTACATCAGTTTCATAAACTACTTACAAAATACTTTTACTTTTTTTAAGCATTCCCTATCAGTGTTGCCAGAATATATTTTTGTAATGTACCAGATTTATCTAAAAAACCAGATTTCACAAAAATGTACTAAATTCTATAAAATTACCAGATTTTTCTAATTATGAAGTATGGTCATTAAAGACCAAAAAAATTATAGAGAACACGAACACAACAATTTTAAACAATATTTTATATCTCGAGCAGTTTTTGAATAAGATTTTAATACCTTTTGATACTCTTTTATCTCTCGAACAGTTTTTAAATATTTTTTTTAACTCTTGAGCTATTTTGAAACCATATTTTATCTCTCGATAAATTTCTAACAGTATCCTATCTCTTGAGCAATTTTTCACAACTTTTTTTATCCCTCGAGCAATGTTTGTACAAAATTTTTTGTAAAATGTTTAACACTATTTAATCACTCGAGCAATTTTTAACAGTTTTTTGAACAATATTTTATCTCTCGTGCAATTTTTGAAAAAGATTTTAATACGTTTTAATATTATTTTATCTCTCGAACAGTTTTTAAAAAACCTTTTTTTCTCTTGAGCTATTTTTAAAAAATATTTTATCTCTCGATAAATTTCCAACAGTATTCTATCTCTCGATAAATTTCCAACAGTATTCTATCTCTCGAGCAAATTTTAACAACTTCTCTCTCCCGAGCAATGTTTGTACAATATTTTTTTTAACACTATTTAATCACTCGAGCAATTTTTAACAGGCTTTTTTATCTTTCAAGCTATTTTTGAATCATATTTGATCTCTCGTGCAATTTTTGAGCAAAATTTTAACAATTTTTAACACTATTTTATCTCTCGAGCAATTTTTGAAAAAGATTTAACAACTTTTGATAATATTTTATCTCTCGAACAGTTTTTAAACAATTTTAAACACATTTCTAACAGTATTTTATCTCTCGAGCAATTTTTAACAACTTTTTTATTCCTCGAGAAATTTTTGTTCAAAATTTTTTGTACGATTTTTAACACTATTTAATCACTCGAGCAATTTTTAACAGCTTTTTTACCTTTCAAGCTATTTTTAAACAATATTTGATCTCTCGTGCAATTTTTGAGCAAAATTGTAATAATTTCTAACACTATTTTATCTCTCGAGCAATTTTTATTAACATTTTTTATCTTTCTAACAATTTTTAAACAATGTTTTATCTCTCGAGAAATGTTTAACAGTATTTTTTAATTCTCGAGTAATTTTTGAATAAGATTTTAATAACTAAGATACTATTTTATCTCTCGAACAATTTTTAAACCTTTTTTTATCTCTTGAGCTATTTTTAAAAAATATTTTATCTTTCGATAAATTTCTAACATTATTCTATCTCTCGAGCAATTTTAACAACTTTTTTATCTCTTTAGCAAACTGCACAATATTTTAACTATCGACAAATTTATAAAAATATTTTAACTCTCGATAAATTTTTGACAATGTTTTATATCTCGAGCCATTGCTCAAACATTTTTGTACAATATTTTATCTCTCAAGCATTTTTAATAGTATTTTATCGTTCGAGGAATTTTTAAACAATGTTTTATCTCTCGAGAAATTTTTAATAGATCTCTTGTCAATTTTGAACAATATTTTATTTCTCAACAAATTTTTCAATAGTACTTAATTCCTTGAGCAATTTTTGAACAAGGGTTTAACATTTTGTAATACTATTTTACCTCGAGCAGTTTTTTAATACGATTTTAACAATTTATAATACTATTTAATTTCTGGAAAAATTATTAAATATTTTTATCTCATTAAATTTCTAACAGTATTTTTATCCCTAGAGCAATTTTTGAACAATATTTTACCTCTCAAGCAATTTATAATACTATTTCATACTTTGATCAATTTTTAACACCCTTTTTTACCTTTCAAGCCATTTTTGAAAAATATTTGATCTCTCGTACAATTTTTAAACAATGTTTTATCTCTCGAGAAATGTCTGCAATTTTATCTCTGAAGTAATTTTTAACAACTATTTTAATTTCTCTTGCAATTTTTGACCAATATATTTTACACTTCAAATGGAAACATACGCTGAAAAAAGTACTAGATATTCTGTCGAGTGTACTAGAGTACCAGATTCTCAGATAATGTACTAGATCTAGTACAATTGTACTAGACTGGCAACACTGTTCCCTATACCTAGATGTAGAATTTACAGGCGAAAAACGAAATCCGCAATTTTTGTATTTCCGCCGATATTTCTATAGTCAACTGACCGATCGTAAAACATATTATTTTAAAATTACATAAATAATGTAAAAATATAAATTTAATTTTAATATTTTTATTTTCGTACGTATTAATCTCTATTTTTTTGATACACCATTGCGCTCTGCCTGATCGCGTCTCTATGGCACAATATATCTAAGTATACTGTGTCTGTGGCGCGCTATGATGAGTGTGCCCAGACGAGCGAGAGGATTTTGCGAATGCATGTAGTTAAAAAGAGATGTCGACACGCTAACAGAATCGTGACTCTGCATAAAAACACATTTATTTGCGCACTGCTCACAAACAGGGTGTGACGTCACAAAATAGGACAGGGCATACGAACCTGGTCAAACCAGTGTTTCGATGAATCTAGTACTATAGATCATTCAAAACATAATCTAATACTTTTTTCCTCGGCGTGCAGCAGTGTAAACGTGTTAAATAAATATAGCGTTCCTTGTTTGTGTTCGTTATCTACAAAGATCCCCTTTTTTGTTATTTAATGAATTAGACGTCCCTGCAAATATAATTCGAAAAATCTGGTACATTTAAGGAATCTGGTGCATTTTTTAGACCACTCTGATACATAACAAAAACATTCTGGCAACATTGTTCCAAACCAAACGAACTATTATTCCTCTATGAAACAATCAATATAAATAAAAAATAACCTGATAAGAATATTTTAATTGTGCTCATTTAAAAAAAAATGTGTATAATTAATAACTGCGACTTTAATAAATTGGAAGTATGTGTGTCAATGTAACGATTATTTCCGAAAAACATCTTTAAGGCAAGGTAAATAAAAATATTTTAGAGTATATGTGGTTTTATTTACTTATAATTTAGTTTTACGACTCTGTTTTATATTTTTTTTTAGTGTCTAAGACTATTTCAAAGACTACTTCAAAATGATCATGTATTTTGCACTCAACTTTAAATGCTATGAATTAAGAAGTTGGCAAAAAATTTGTTAATTTTTTGTGTTTCCCACAAATGCCTCTGAAAATTGGATTATTATTATTATATCGAGTCAGCTAGTTATTGATTAAATCGTCTTTGTTGCATAAAATAATGAATATTTTTTACATAATTCGTTAGAGTGCATCGGTAAGCTCTTTCATTTAGTGCCACCGACTGGACTCGGAACGATACCACAACTATATACACAGCAAAAACCAGAACAGTTTTCGCAAAGAAATCATCAAACAACTGAATCCGTGATTTCCAATCGAATAGAGAAAGTTCACTGAAAGATACTCTTTGGCGATGTTAACGAAATTCCATTCAAAAGAGTTAAACAAACAATGGTTTTATTTAGTTCTCGTCCTTCTATTCTCTTTCAGGCACCAGCTTTTTTATTGCGACTGTTTAAATGAAAAAAAGATCTATCTGAGGGTTTTTTGTGAGAAACGCAGTTAAATATTTATTTTTATATAATTTTATTTATAAGTAATATAAACTTATTATGAGGAACAAACCATAGAAAAACAGTTAATAATAGAGGCGGCTATATAGGGGGAGGGCATGTTGGCCATTATCATGTCGCTCTGAGTCAATGCTAAATAAATAACATTCAAGAAAGAAAATACAGTGATAGGTCTGAATTTAAAAAATAATCGTATATTATAAATATTAAATTAATTGCAACCGCTTTCGGCAATAGGCATACACAGGGTGTTTCGTTAGGAAAGGAGAATATTGTAAGGACGTGTTTTGTAATTCCAAATAAACAAAAAATCTCATCAACATATCGCTCGTCCAGAACAAGACTGGTCTAACTCAAAAAAAGCAATTTTTCAGTAGAGCCGATTAAAGTTTCTTCTTTTTCCTTCCTTTGATATCCGTTGTTTGCGTTATCCGATTGTTGAAATTTTGCAGAAATCATCACAATCATAGAAATCCCCTATAGATTTCCAGAGGTTCCCCCTTCCCTCTCTATACAATTATTTTTTTTATGAATTTATGGGCAAAACCCTTAGATTATACAAACCTTAGATGGAACATAAGACACTGCGCATAATCCCATTTCGAAATTATTCACACCCACCAATCACAGTTGAGAACATCATGTCAGAGCGTTGTCCATCCAAATTTAATGTGTCAACGAGAATTAATTTGGTATTTTAGTGACTTAAATTTTGGAAATTAACGTTGAAAATGCCAAGATGTGTTGTAAAAAGCTTTATTTATAATAAACCTGCTAAATGTGACGGAGATAAAAGAAACTTACATTTATTTTGGTGAGTTATTTAATTTTTAAGGCTTCTGTCGTCGTCCATATTTGTTGATTTGAAAATAAACAGAATCGGACTTGGTCATTGGTACATGTTATAAGTAGCAAATAAAGGTTATTATTATAAACTGTTTACTATTTCTTGTTTCATGGGGAATCTTTTTTTAGGAAGGAAAAAGAGAAACATACAATCAAATACAAAAATATCAATTTCATTGCCAATTTATTCGTTTCAAACTTCACATAATAATAATATAAAGCCGATTTTTTATCATGTTTACCTATTGAAAGTCAAAATGAGAGTCAAAATAAAGAAAAATTTAAAATAAATTTGTTATATTTTGTGTTTTATGTGTTTAGGGCTCTGTCAAATATTTCGCTTTTCAAAAAGGTTCCGTCGTCAAAAAAGTTTGAGAAACACTGCTCTATAAAATAATATGGGATCTATCCATTTAATTTACATTCTGTTATTTTCTCTAATTTTGACATATAAAGTAATATATTTTGTAATCGCAGCGAGTGTCAAAACGATCTACTTTATGCAACCAGTTGCATAAAGTAGAACATTATGCAACTGATTACGAAAAGTTGATTATGTCACCAGTTACGAAATGAAAATAAATAAAACTGCCTTTTTTGGTTTTTTAAGTTGAAAAATCGAAAAATCGTGAAATCGAGAAATAGAGAAATCGAGAAATCAAGAAATCGAGTAATCGAAAAATCTAAAAATCGAAAAAACCAAATATCGAAAAAAAGGCAATGATTAGTGACATTTCATATTTGAAAATATGACATTACGTTCAACAAAAAAAAGAAAACAAGAAAAGAAAAGCTGTAAATTGCGTTTTATATTTAGAATAACACCGTTATTGAAAACTGCCCAGAAATGTTGGGGGTAAAATTTTGACGTACTCCTTTAAGGATAATGGGTAAAAATGTTTTTTTTTTAAATTTCTCGCGGGTAATGTCAAAAGTTAGACCGGCAACACTACACATGTCCCTTATTTTTATTATTACTATTGAAAAAAAAAAAAACGTCGTAGGGCCATCAAATACAACAATTTTCTAAAATATTTGACTGGAAGTACCTACAAAAGAATGATGGTGAATTTTTTTTTTATTTTTTTTTTTTTTTTGAAGAGTAGGCTTATGTCAAATAAACTAAAAATATTATAACGAACGAAAAAGTAACCCATTTCTAATAAAATTTAATTATTTATTTTATTTTGGTGTGATCGTAGAAAAAATCTTGTGTGTAATTCGAGCAAAAAGTACTTTGGCTGTTTCGATAACTTTTTGTCTCAACAGCTACTTTGTTGCAATAATTTTATATACTTTTACTTATGGTCCATTTCACCGTTTTGTTAAACGAAGCTTAAAATGACATTTTCATATTAACAAAAACGAAGTTTAAATTACTAAATGGAGTTTAAAATGACATTTTTACATTAACAATGTCATTTTAATCTTCGTTTAATAAGTTAAACTTCGTTTGACACAACGGTGGAATCGGCCCTTAGCTAGTTATATATTGATAAAGTGTTATTGCCCTTATCATACATGAATCGTGCTAACAAATAAAGTCAAAAAAACGTCTCATAATTTTTCATCTTTTAGTTACCTACCAAAATTAGGTACTACAATACAAATATTTAAGTCCGGCCCAGAACATCTCCCTACTCCTTCCACCCAGTTTTTCGGTTTTGGCAAAATTTGCGCAGCGACAAATGCTTCCTATGTTACCTCTACCCTTTCTAACCTCTTTGGCAAAACCCCAAGATGTTCCTTTCTTGCACCGAAATATTTCAGGTTTTTTAAAAATAACTCCAGTTATTATTGATACAAAAACGTAAAAAAATTCTTTATTTTTTATAAAACAAGTACAAAAATAGGAAAGCAAGTGTAAAAAATAGTACTTATCTAGGTGACTTAAAAAATCCTTGAGACTTACTAGTGAGAAAAATCATAAAAGTTCCTATATTGTCAATCTCAATCTCAGTGGTAACTACTTTTTCAGACTACGTAGGCACTTTTATTACAAATTGCCGATACATCAGACGTCTTCATTATTTTAAGAAAATCACAGCTCATAAAATATTAATTACTTCTGTACAACAGCATAGGTAGTATGAAAGTCATATAAATACTAAATATACATAGATACTTTAAAAGGGGAAAAAATACTGAGCAAATTCGTTACCTACTGGAACTAAACAATAAAATTACTTAGGTAAAAAAAAAAAATAAAAATAAAAATTTGAAATAACATAGTGCTTGTGGAAAACCCAGGAAAGTGGTCACCTCCTACAAATTTTCATAAAACTCTTTGTAACACTGGGGCATGACAGCTACACCATTTCCCTTTTTCTGGAAAAGAGAAAGAAGTGCATCTTTTTTATTGTTAGTAATGCTCGACTTTCTTGTATAGGCCTTGGAAAGTGCAACCATTGAAAAACTTAAACTGCAAGATACAGATGAACTGCTTCGACGTTTCTTGTTCTGGCTCGCTATATTGATAGACTTAAAATCTTGCTGAGAGAATGGTGTTTTATATCGAAACAATCCGGGCTCATCTTTGTGGGTCTCGATCACACAGATATCAGCGATTGGTACCTTCTCGCCCTCTTCATTAAATAAAGCATCCTTTATTTTTAAGTCAGCTGTCAGCTTTTTCAAATCGATGATTTCGGAGAAATCTATTTGCTTGATTGGAGGTGTCTTCTTTGCTTGTGAAATTATGGAGACATAATTTTCTGGGACGTAGATGGGTGGGGCTTTTCTATATTTCTTTATAGCCCGTTCTATCACAGAGTGAACGTTGTCTCCCTCATTTTGAGTGTGTCCGGTTACTAAGAATTTGTGGGATATAGATCTGATATTTTTAAGTTCCCATGTGGCAAACATGAACAGGGCAAAAACAAACCGATTTTTTTGCTGACCTCCGCAGTTATCGCTGTAAAAGACGACATCGACTGGGGAATCGATGGTTCTGTTCAGGTTTTCGAGGTACAACCAGATGCAACTGCCAATTTCGTTGGCACCTCGTTTTGCTTGGCCTTCATGCCACATGAAACAATACGTCTTCTTGGACTGTAGTTCATACATAGTGAAGTTATACACGTTTAATTTGGACACGTAATAAAAGGCTGATGATTCTCCTTGAGGGCAAGACAGGGAAGCTTGCAGGTCAAAAACAGTAACAATTTTATCTGATCCTTTATCTGCATCCTTTTCTGATCGTGCCATCTCCTTTTATCTCAAGTGCTGTCGGTAATTATCTTCGAGCTGTTCTTTTTCAGCTTCAGATGCGTTCAGGTAGCCCAAACAAAAGTTACATTGATCTTTTTTAGGGCTATGGAAAGATATGTTAAACTCCGTGTTGAATACGAATGCATACATTGAGTACTTAACGAATGGCTGGCCGGCCTCTTTCTGGATCTCGACGTAATCACGATGCAGATCTGCAATCGACTTTCCTCCTTCAATATACTCTTTTTTACTTTTCGATCGGCAGTAATGGCTTTTGAGTCGAGGTATGGAGTTGATGTGATTTCGTACACCTTCCTTCATCTCAGGTGGAAGAGTAGGTTGTTTCTGGTGTTTTCCTCTTTGGTCTGACTCAACAATACCACCAATATTTGCATTTTCCTTCATTATCGCAGTACTGAGAGCTCGAGCACTGATATTGAGAGTGGCCAAGAAGAAGATCTTGCACACACGTCTTTTTTTACCATCAATGGTAAAATAAAATGCTTTGTTCAGGGCTCTTTGTGTCTTATCCAATCGGCCATAGCGGTATCGGGGGTTGACTACGCCACTGGAATTTAACAACTTACCAAGAACAATATCACTAGAAATTTCAGTGTAAAAGAGGGCTATTTTAGGTTGACTCCAATAATTACAGAAAATTTCAGAGCTAAGAAGGACTATCACAAGTTGGCTCTTTTTTGAAGAGAATAATCTACTGGGAAATAAGTTATTTGCTGTTCAAAATAGAGCCATTATCATAATAGTTCAGTTTTGCACTAGAGAATGATATGAAAAAGTTACTTACTGTTGGTTTATCACACAATAATCCACTTTTGCAGAATAGAAACGCACCGTTACTCATGAGTGACAAGGATCAACTAAGATGATTCTCTCTTGCGCGGCACCACTCTACAAATCTAAGATGGTTCACTTACCTGCGCTCTATCTAGGGGTGATCCACTAAGTTGTTTAAGAAGCGGTCTTGCACAGGGACAGTATAGGTAATTTGAAGATATTTCGTGCAAAAAACTCAAAATCGCATTTTTATGAGTTAGACCAGTCTTGTTCTGGACGAGCGATATGGTGTCTCGTACGTTCCTTACGAAATTTAAAAAAATGGTTTAGTAAAAAGACGTATTTTATTATCAGTTTTGTACTATTCTAAATCATTTTTAAGAAAATAAAAACGGATTTTTTCCAATTTCTTTGTCCCGTGAAACTCCGATAGGTCGTATTTCCGAAAACATGTTCATACAGGGTGTTAGTATATTCGAGTGACAACATTCTTCCCCAGAGAGCTCTTATTAATAAATTTTGATCATCAAAGATAAAAAAAAAATAAAACTAATGGTATTGTCTTTTCCAAAGATTATTATTTTAGAGATTATTAAGTTTTCCATTGCTTTTCAAAATGATTTTTTCACTTTTATAACATAATCAATGCATTTTCTCCAATATTTCCCACTTACATCTGAAACTGTACTGTTTTGAGAAATATAACCTTCTAATTATTACCAGATCAGTTCAATGGGATTTTACTCTGCATGGTAAGGAGGAAATTTGAAAATTAAAAATCCTACTTCTCCGGCCATCTCGTCTATAATATATTTTTCGAATTTGTTTTTATGTTACGAGTAATTCTGCCTTCAATGATTTAGGAGGACTGATAATATTTTTTCTACGTCAATTAGCTTATCTACGCACAGAATACTATCGCCATTCACTGAACAAAGATATTATTACGCAGCACCCTGTAGCGTGCTGCGGTCGTCATGAGTAAAGACGAGTAAATGAAAAAATAGAATAGTCCAGAAATGACTCGAAATATAATTCCTTGTCAAAGAAAAGTCCGGATTGTTCGAGAAGGTTCTAGAAGGTTGTAGCAAGCTATATAAGTCGACGACCTGACGTCAGAGTTTAGTTTTACGAGAGACGTTAAACGTTAATGTTATCAGTTGAATAGTTATTGTTAAAACTGAATTGTAGTTATTGTAAAGTTGAATTGAAATAAATTGTGATACCAAAAACCTGCTGTAATAATTGGCATTATTATTAATTGAAAAAATCTAAAGAATTTACCAAAAATTCTAAACAAGTATTTAATGTTTAAATTAAATAATTAAAAAGACACTTATGACAATGAAACAAACCTTCATTTTATTAATTTACATTGAACGTGACCTTGTAAAATACAATCAACAGTCACATAAATTTTGGTTTATATAGAAAGGATCACTTGGGGGAAACGCTCAGTCGGGTTCGGACTAAGGTCCAGAACTTTCGCCCCTCGGGCGAAACCCTGGTTTTTTACTGTAAAGTAATGTGTAAAGTTTTTTGTGTACGATGTGAATTATGGGTAAATATTTTAACTTAATTTTGTTTAATAATAATTGATTAATTGATTTACCTATAAATGCCAATTTTACATTTTCGTCCCTAATTATATTTTATGCATATCTTTATTACTATTAGTTATAGTACTTTATTCCCTAAATGGAATTTTACTCATTTTTCTGAAGACTATTTGTCAAGTTTTTTATTTATTGTTAATATACATTTGTTAATGTTTTAATACTTATTATTAATCTCTCCTCCTTTCCCAAACCAGCAAAATACTCCGAGCATTTGAGAAGCCGAGCGTTGGTCTTTAGGATTTAACTGGTTGTTACATTTGGTGACAAGCGGTGTTTTTTGATATTATTTGACTGGTTGGAAGGAAAAGGGAAAATTTGTTATTAAAGGTAAGGATAAGGAGATATATCAATTTTTTTACAGACATTTTTTTTAAATTTTGTAATTTTTTTGGAGAGGACAAGTGCCTTTTAATAAACTAAATTGAGTAGATACAGAAATCAAGTGATAAATGCAAATTTCATTTTATTAAATAAATTAGCGAACCTGAATTGATAAAAAACAAAGATAAATAGATGATAATTTAATATAATGTTTTAACTAAGTAGTTGTTTAAACAAAACATTGACATTGAAAATAATTGTAACAATAAACATTAGGGTCAAGTCGAAAATAGTATACAATTTTATTTATAATATTATATTTCTTTGTGTACAAAAAGTCATCATTTCAATAAAGAGAAAATTATTCAAAAGGAGAATTTTAATTTATTTTAAAATAACTATGATGTTAAATAAGAATTGCGAAGGGAAAATATTTAAATAGGTTGATGATGTATAAGTATATCTAGTTTAGATGATAAAGAATTTAAAGGTAAATATTGTCACTATTTACATAAAAAATTGACATTGAACTATAATGAACTATAAATATGATATTACATTTTCGCAAAGTATTTATTTCAATGTGCATTGCTATCAGTTGTCGTAGGTCAGTTATATAGGTAAAGTTAGTTCAGCGACGTACAGCGTTAATGAAAAATTGGCATTTTTAAATAATTTTTTTTTTCAGAAGTATATGGGATTTTAAGGTTTAAATTTTGTGAATTAAAAATAATAATATAGATATACAGTGTTTTAGATTAAAGATGTTTACCAGGCCATCAGCAATAGAGTTTGAGGAGAAAGAGAACGTGTTCTACATGAACGAGAAAGAAAGAAAAGGCGTACAAGTGCGAGATGTGCGAATGAGCACATCTTAAGATGATTTAAAGAGGTTTGGACTGCCCAAAAGAGGCAGAGCAAAAATTAATATGTAAAGTGATTATATAGTAATATGTGAATATTGTATTACAGATATGCGACGAGGAATTCCAGGAGCTCCAGGCGAAAAACAGGAAGAAAAGAAGAAAGTTTGGGGACATTCGATCGAGGTACAATGCCGATCAACCCCCAAGCAGTGTCCACGACAGGACAAAACTAGAGGAGAGGTTGTCACGTCACGGTGTGAAGGGATAAGCTCTAAGGACCTTTTCCCCAGACTGTGATGGTGACAAATTTAGGTAAATAGATTGGAGGGAGTTTGGGGTCACATATGGATCGACGCAGTTTCCGACCAGCCCTAAACAACGCCCTTTGATATCAGGACAAGATGTCCACGAGAGGAAAATTGGATTCAGACCGCTCTATCAGGGAGCAACGCCGAGATTTTAGGAGCCATTCCGCTCTATCAAGAAGCAACGCCGATTTTATAGGAGAATGCCGCTCTACCAGGGGGCAACGACAAGTAATTAGGAGAACGCCGCTCTACCAGGGAGCAATAACGATTTTTTAGGAGCCAGATCGCTCAACCAAGAAGCAACGCCGCTCTACCAGAGAGCTACGCCGCTATGCCAGGCGCCACGACGCGCCACCAGATGAGAAAATCGCGATAGAAACAGGAAAGTTTCAAAGTATGGAGATGCAGAATTTCAAGTGAAATCGAGAGAAGAGTAAGAAGAAAAGAAAACATATATATCAACAGGTGGTAAAAATATATATGAAGTAAATAGGTGAAGTAAAGTAAAAATTATTTTAAAATGGTATTTTATTGGAATTAGTAGAATTAATGACATAAGAATTATTTTAGAAAGGTATTTTATTGGGTTTTATTAGGTGTAGACAACTATTTAATCTACGCTTATGTGCATTTAACATATGTATGTTTTATTCTTAGAGATATATGTTGTTTATTTTTAATGGCCAGGAAATAAATAATAGTATTGTTTCTGTAATAAAACATACTAGCTTTGATTGTTGATTCGTTTCGAAAACAAAAATGGGGAGAAATACAAATTTATAAAATCTTAGTGGGATTAATTTTGAAATAAAATAAGAACTGCATAAATTTGTAAGTCTCAGAGAATTAGAAAATGCTACCTACTCAAAAAAAATATATTCTAGTTACAATGTTTTGAAATTTAATATTCATAGTAAATATAAATAATTGCGAGATAGAGATTTAAAAATAAATAACGTTTTCTAGTTCAATAATAAAAAAATAATTTTGGTATATTATAAAACATATTTGTTTTCGTAACTGTAAATGTGCTTTTGGGATAATTAAGGAAATTTGTATAAAAGATTTGTTTTTTTTGTTGGAAAACCTGAAATGTAAATAATATTTTTGTCATAGGATAATCAAAAGACGTTGCCACTGCACAAGAAGAAGAAAAAGAAAAAAGAAGAAGGAAAAGAAGAAAGAAGAAGAGGTCAACACCGTACTACCTTTGCCAGAGTCACCATCAGCACCGTTTCCAGGACGATCACGAAGTCCAAATCGTGATAGTTATCAAAATCCAGGACCGTACCAAGGGAACCCAGAGTTCCACGATTCCACGATCCACGGCAGAGAATTGGCCGAATTCCAGGACTCCAGAATCCAAGGCTACAAAGAGACTGTTCCATCCAAATCCGCCAACCAGTACCACCAAGCTCTCAGAGGGCATGAGTTATACCGCCAATGGAGCTTGACATGATGTTGGGTCCATTTTGAGTCTGTGGGAGCCAAATCCACAGCAGGAAGAACATGGAGTCAAATGCGGAAAAAAGGGACCAAATAATTCATATGGAATGGACTAAGGTTCAATGAAAGAGGCCATTCCCAGTAATGAGTCAATAGGGACCACCAGTAGCAGCCGTGTACAGCAGCCATGTACACTACCAGTCTCAGAGTAACAAAAGAGAGAAGCAGTCCCGAGCAAATAGTCAACCAGAGAGTCCAAAGCCAAAGTCTATTGAAAAATTGATAGACTACCGTAGCAGAAAGAACCCGTAACCTCAGCCAAAAGGGTTACCAGGTTTAGCAGCCCAAGGACCAAACCAGATCGGGAAGGGACCATTCCAGGAAGGTCAAGGATCAGGGGATGATGAGAGGTGACAGCCAGAGAGCAAAGGGTAGTTACGGCCAGCCAATTAAGAAGACCAAAGAAGATACAACTTGTGCAGTGAAGCAAGCGTGAGGTTATCATATTATTGTAGATTGTTTTAAAAATTTTTGTAAATTATTTACATTAAGGGTTTTAAAAAGAATTGAACAAGTAGTTCAATTTTTTTTCTGTCGGGGGAATAATGTAATAATTGGCATTATTATTAATTGAAAAAATCTAAAGAATTTACCAAAATAAGTATTTAATGTTTAAATTAAATAATTAAAAAGACACTTATGACAATGAAACAAACCTTCATTTTATTAATTTACATTGAACGTGACCTTGTAAAATACAATCAACAGTCACATAAATTTTGGTTTATATAGAAAGGATCACTTGGGGGAAACGCTCAGTCGGGTTCGGACTAAGGTCCAGAACTTTCGCCCCTCGGGCGAAACCCTGGTTTTTTACTGTAAAGTAATGTGTAAAGTTTTTTGTGTACGATGTGAATTATGGGTAAATATTTTAACTTAATTTTGTTTAATAATAATTGATTAATTGATTTACATATAAATGCCAATTTTACATTTTCGTCCCTAATTATATTTTATGCATATCTTTATTACTATTAGTTATAGTACTTTATTCCCTAAATGGAATTTTACTCATTTTTCTGAAGACTATTTGTCAAGTTTTTTATTTATTGTTAATATACATTTGTTAATGTTTTAATACTTATTATTAATCTCTCCTCCTTTCCCAAACCAGCAAAATACTCCGAGCATTTGAGAAGCCTCGGCGTTTCTATTCCCTTAGGACTAAAAGAGTCTAAAACTAGTTGTCAAGAACCGCTCGACATATGCTATTAAGGGATGTTTTTTTTGTAATTTTATTATTTTCTTTTATTATTTTATTTTGCCACTGGCGAATGGATGTTCCTTAAGGACTCCAGGACCCTTTGGCTGGTGACAGGCGCTGCCCTAATCCCTTAATAGTATATTAACAACAGTAGCTAAAGACCTAACAGTAGTTGTAAATGGTCTTTAGACATAAGCTGGTTGTTACATTTGGTGACGAGCGTTGGTCTTTAGGCTAACTGGTTGTTACATTTGGTTAGACATAAACTGGTTGTTACACTGCGTAACATTGGTGGCAGCGGTGGGATACAAAGTAAAAGTCCATGGTAAATACTAGATCCACTGAGTACGAAGCAAGCATGGATATTTCAGGCCCACCAGTATTGTTTTTGAAGATGGAAGAGGAGAGAGTAAGGCGAGAAGAGGAAAAGGAAAGGCGTATAAAGGAAGAAGAGGAGGAAAAAGATAGGCGTAGAAAGAAAAACAAAAGGCTAGAAGAGGAGGAGGAGAGACATAGAAAAGCGGAGGTGAAGATTATAAATGGCTTAGTACAAATCCAGGCAAACCTTCAAGTAAGAGGTTAGTCAGCTTAAAGTTAGGGTAGATCTGTTAGAGCAACAACAGGAGCATCTAAAAGCTAATTTAAAACAGCAGCAAGAGCATTTAAAAACTAATTTATAACAACAACGAGAGATTTTAAAACAACAGGAAAAGGTTAGAGTAGAGTTCGAAAGGCAAATTAGAACTGATCTGGTTGAGTAAGAAAGAAGAATTCGTAGCCAAGCTTCGATAAGCAACAGAGAAACTGAAAAGACTACCTCGTCTTCAACCATAACCGAACCAAGCCATATTCGAATCCCAGTTTTACAAAACTACTAGCAAGACCCTTAAGCCACCCACGTTTGACGGTCAGACAACATGGGAAACATATCGACTCCAATTTGAAGGTGCAGCTAGAGCCAATGGCTGGACCGAGAAAGAGATGGCGGCTTCATTGATAGTATCACTGCGAGATCAGGCAGCAACAGTTCTACAGATTTGAGAATTCTAGTTGGTATGCAACACTTTATACACAAGTTTATAGGCCATGGCCGATAAATGAAGTATATGTAAAGGTTTTACTTTTCGACTATGTTTTCTGTCTGAAAAACGACGTTTTCTGACACATTCGAATGAAAAAAATATTTCTCACTGTATGAGCAATACATTGTTTTGAAATTAAGTAAGATATAAGAAATACGCGACTTTTCGTAGCAGTTGTATAAAAAACTTATTTGTAAACCTATCAGGAATCTAAATATTAGTAAGTTGCGTAACTTTTTGTTTATTTTTAGTTTCTGTCCACGTAATCTGTATTTTCTTGATTTTTCTATAAGATATTGCTGAACAATCGAGAACAAATTATTGTAATTCACTATCGTATACTGCAATCTTCGAATGCTCGAAGACTGCAATGAGATATTTTGTCATCAAAATATGCATATGCATGGTCTTCAAAAAACAATAATAATTATGCTTTATTTTTCCATGTGCATTTGAATTTGAAAAAGAAAGAATCAGAAATTTAGTTTTACTAACACATAATAAAAAGTATTCCAGGTCTACTCAGTAATATCCTGCATATTTAACATAACGAAGTAACTTGGTATTTCGTTAGATGTGGAGAATTTTAACTACATGATCTACTTAGTCTATACGAGGAAATTTTCTACTAATGTGTACATATGTTTTATTTTCTTTGTTATTTTATTCTTTTTAATGAAACCAAAGGGCTTGGTATTTACGTTTTAAGAGCGAAAAGTGATTTTTTGCCTCTTGAGACAGAAAGTTGGCCGCGCTACGCGTAGCGAAGAAGGATAATCTATCGAAAACGGCAACGAACTTTTCGCTCAAAATGCGTACAAGGTTTTTTCTACGATCACATTATTTTAAGAAATATATATTTAAAAACTGAAATCTGTCATAAGTAGTGTATAATGTGTTGCCTATATCTACGTTAATCATGAAAAATGGAGTTAATATTCAAAATCAATATTAACTTGGATAATAAAACAAAGTACATCAAACTACTAAAAGAAAATTATTTATTAAAAAGAAATAATATATTATATCTAATTTAAATTAGACGAACAACAAAGCTGTCAAGTTTTCCGCTCGGCGAGCGACAAAGCTGTCACTTAATATTATTTCGCGGAAAACGTTAACTTTGCGGTTGTATTTCAAAGCATAAGAGCCTACTTTGGATAGTGATCGTAGAAAAAGTTTTTTTTTAACCCTAATTTAAAAATTTGAGTTTATAAATTAAATTATTTAATTCAATTTCATTGTAAGTTTTCGTAAAAGAGTTTTTTTATTACGTGTTGTATAATTTTCGTAAATTAGAGTGACATAAAAGAAGATGAAATGATTATGTGTTTACGTTTGAGTATTTAAAATTTGTGGATATTAGTTATGACTGAATATGACTAATAATTATTGTCTTTAATAAAAATATAATAATATATTTGTAAAATAAATTTATTATAATCTTAAACACTAATCAAAATTGGTTCCATTCCTGACCTTGAGAGTTCTGAATTAAAAACGGTTTCTCTATATAGATATGTAATCGGATTAATCGGATAATGAAATAAATTGGAACATCTTTTTCATTTGACTTTTTTTTACCCACAAATCCAAACAGAAATATAGATAATTTGACAACTAATCATTTTTCCTTCCGTTGGAAACACCCCATTTGATAAAATAGTAATAATATATTTATATTCAAAGCTTCTTAAATTATTTATGTCCCCTAAGAAATCCTATACTATATTATTATAAAAATTTTGACAAATGGTAAGGGCCAGTTACTTTTATAGAAATAGATTGATATTTTGATTTTAATTAAGGAGGTCCTTTCGTCACCCCTTTCGTCACCCCTTTCGCCACCAATGTTAAATAAAAAATATTAGATTATGACTAAAATTTATTTTTTTTTCTAATAGTGAACTTTTAACTATACCTTACCGTGCAAATTTTTGAAAAATTTTTTTTTTAAAATGTGAGTTTTTGTACAATGTCTTACGAGAAAGTAAGACCTCGACAACAATTCTCGAATTATACTATTATTTATTGATTAGATGGAATAGAAAAAAACTAAAAATAAGGTTTTTGAAATATTTCGGTTTTGTTTTTACAATAAAATATATAGGTTACCGTGGAATTTATTGAGAAATTAATATTAAAAAAAAAAATTCAAGTAACCTAGTTGAAAATTTTTTGTTATTTTTTAATATTAATTTCTCAATAAATTCCACGGCAACCTATATATTTTATTGTAAAAAACAAAACCCAAATATTTCAAGAACCTTATTTTTAGTTTTTTTTTTACTATGTCTAATCAATAAATAATAGTATACTTAATTATAATTCGAAAATTGTTGTTGAAGTCTTACTTTCTCGTAAGACACTGTACAAATACTCACATTTTTAAGAAAAAAAAAATTCTCAAAAATTTTCACGGTAAGGTATAGTTAAAAGTTCACTATTAGATAAATAAGGACTTCAACTATTAGAAAAAAAATAATTTTAGTCATAATCTAATATTTTTTATTTAACATTGGTGGCGAAAGGACCTCCTTAACCGTTTTTTATTTTAATAATAATCTAATATACAGGGTGAAAACTACCTTCGTGAGATGACGTCATTAACCATTTTTTTTTTTTTAATGAGACGCTCCATCTTTTCCAATTTTCGGATTTTTCTTGATGAGCTGATTCCAAGGATGTGTCACACGTTGCTTCAAATTGGTACAGGGTATACAAAAATACAAAAATTGCGAGTTACTCATAAAATAAAAATAAACAATAAACGTAATAAACAAGTTAAATGAAAATACGTAGTTATGCACTTACTATAATACATACAAAAAAAAAACAGAAGATTATATAAAATATATGTTCAAATTGTTCTCCGTTGACCGCTATACTATTACTTAATCGAGCAATACGTTAGTTTCCAACATTTTGTTGCATCTCTTGCCTAATTTGGTCTTTTATCTCACGGGTATTTTGATGTCTGTAAACATATAGTTTAGATTTTAAAAAACCCCAAAAAAAATTCAGTAAGAAGGTGGACTATTTTAGACATTTCTGTTAAATTTACATCAACAATGAAAAGTTCAATCATTAATTCATCAAAAATTATAAATTTTTTTTGCCTCGTTTTTTTTTCATATTCTATCAGGTTCTAAAACTGAAAAGGCCAGTGGAATAGGCCGACCTACCGGCTAGCTTGTCTGAGTGCCACTGGGGCCATGCGTACTACGCCAACCGCAGCAATGGAACTATTACTAAACCTCACGCCACTGCACATCTTCATGCAAGGAGAAACCAGGTCCGTTATTCAAAGGTCAATTCACGGACAAAACCCAATAAGCGAACTACATAGAGCTGACATAGAGCTGACCATACGAGGCTATACCAGCAAGTAAAAAAATAATATTCTAGGAATGCCTACTGATACAGCTATAACCACATACAAATTTGAAAAACAATTTCAAATTCAAATACCAGCCCAAGAATCCTGGAAACAGGGATCACCCATAGAGGATGCACTAGTTTGGTATAGAGACGGTTTAATTACGGAACCAGAGTTGGTATGTTTAAACAAATGTCGGAAACAACGATTTTAGTGAGTCTAGGAAAATATGCAACAGTGTTTTAGGCTAAACTAATACCCATACAACACTGTGCAAGAGAAATAATAAATCAGCAAGCATGAGACAAAACTATTGCCATCTACTCTGATAGCCAAGCAGCTGTAAAGGCTATTCTCTCACCAGAAATCAAATCACGACTAAAAGACTGCCTAGAAGACCTGCAGAGGTAAGTATTCAAAACAAGGTGCCTCTAGCCTGGATGTCAGGCCACGGGGGATATCAGGGCAACAACAAGTCCAACGAATAACGCAACGAATAGCGCAACGAACTAGCCTGAAAAGGCTCAGATAAGGCCATGACAGGCCCTGAACCCTTCTGTGGAGTTGCTAAGACTTTGTGCAAGGGATCTGCCAAATGCAAAAAAGTTTCAGGAATGGTAAAACAATAACTATCTAAGATTGAAAAAGGTCAATGAGTGCATCAAGAAATCATCGGCAAAGTTCACCAAATACCTTCTGGATCAAAAACGTCAAATCGTTATGATAAAAGACGCTGCCATCTAAGAAAGTACATGAGTATAATTAATTCAACAGAAAAGAGACATTGTGCAGGTTTTGTGAATAAGAAGAGAAAACATTAGTTCACATCTTGTGCCAGTGTGAATGCCTAGCTAGATCAAAGTTTCTAACATTGGGCGAAAAAAGCCAGACGTATGCAACTACATGCGGGAGCCACTCTCAAAGCTTCTAAGTATATTAAAAAAGGCTAAGTAGGATAACAAACTTTAAATAACGGAGTCCTACAATAAATCTGAAAAGGTCGCGGTGGACAAGGACAAATAATGTGCAACTCCTTTTAAATCTTATCTAATTTAATGAAGTTCTATCGGAGACTCCACATCAATCACTTTTATTCTGTCTTCTTCTGTAAGTATATTTCTTAAACGGAATTTCCAAATATTGAAGCGTTCACCTAATATTTCGCCAGCTTTTGTAGGTATCCATATGCAAGTTAATACCAACAAACATAAACACGAAACAGAAAGTAGAAAATCGTATTATTAAACTGGGCCCATAACCTTTAATATTTTTAATACGAAATGTGCATTCACAATATAAATGTAATTACCAGCGGAGAGTTTTTTATTTTTTATTATGGGTTTTAAAAATAAACGCAATAATCTCAGTTGCAAGCTTAAATCCTTAATTGTATAAACTGCCTACTTCTTTGTTAAAAATCTTAGCCATTAATTTAAAAATCCAATCTTCGTAATTTAAATAAAAATGGTATAAATATACATATTTTAATAAAAGGATTATCAATTAAAACCTCTGCTAGAAATGTTGATGAATATTAAACCCAAAGTAGAACAAACTATTCAAATGAAAAATCATTAACTAGCCAAAGTTTCTTTTCTTTATACTTTTAAATTATTTGAATTCCGACTGACTCTCAGAAAAATGTCTTTAGTTTATTAAAAAGAACCGTGGAAACTTCCATTTCTTTTCATTACATTTCCTTTTACAAAGTTCATTGATATTACTTCGAAACTTTGTCTGAAGGATCAGATAGAAAAACTTCACTGAAGTGTTATTTGAAAAAGTTTCGGGCCTGTTGGTACTCAGTTTGTTATCGCGAAACAAGGATTCATTGTTTTCTTTGCTCTAATGAGAAGTCCGAATAATACGAGTTCACACGATTAATTAAATAGTAGAAATCTTAAATATATTTATTAAACATTGTACCTACAGCGACTATATTTATTACTAGAAACATAAAAGATAGCTATTTCTAAACAAGAGTTGATTTTATGTAGACATTACTTTTAAAAGGATGAAATCTACAGTTAGTCCAAAAAGTCTCCGTATACTACCTGCTTTACATCGAATTTTTTTGTTGTATTCAATTAATTAATCAAAACTCTATGAGAACATATTTTTATTGATAATTAAAACATACTTTTAACGATTATTAGTAATAATTGCAAAAACGAATCCTTATTTAAAAATTACATCAATAATATAACATCTATACAATGATAATGCCAAAAAAGTCTCTGTACACTTAACAGTTTCTAATAATAATTTAACAGATAAGAAACAAATGTAACAACTAATATTTAGTTGGACCGCCCTTGGCCTTGATAATCGCTTGTAACCTTCTTGTCATACTTGAAACCAACTTTCTAGTAAGTTCTGCTGGATAGTTCTCCCATTCGTGCAATACTCTGTTTTTAACTCTTCCTTACTTGAAACGTTATGTTTGCGAACGCGCCGTTTAAGTTCCTCCCATAAATGTTCAATGGGGTTAACATCAGGTGATTGCGGGGGTGTGTGAAGTTGCTGTCGCACGTTATGGATCATCCATTCTCGCACCAAGTTTGCAATATGCTTTGGATCATTGTCATGTTGGAAAATGTATCTTCCTTCGAGCGCTAATTTCTGCACACTTTCTGCTAAATTGTCTCGCAAAATGTTCATATAGACATGCTGATCCATGATCCCATTAATAAAAATGTAAATTTCCAACACCTCTAGCGGACAGGCATCCCCATAGCAGAACACTGCCCCGTGTCTTACCGTGGAACAGAGGTTTTTGATATCAATGGCGGTATTCTTCTTTCTCCAAACTTTAGCTCTACCATCAGATCCAAAAAGGTTAATTTTAGTTTCGTCACTAAATATTACAGATTCCCAAAATTGAGGAGGCTTATTAATGTATTCTGTAGCAAAAGCTAAACGTTTTTTTCGATTAACTTCCGAAATTAACGGCTTCTTTCTGGAAGTACACCCATTATAACCTGCTCTGTGTATACAATTTCTCACCGTTTGTGGGCAAACATTTTTTGAAAATAGCTCTCGTATTTCTTCTTTTAGATTTGGTGCACTTTTCTTGGGATTTATAATTACTTGCCTAACAATACTAGCTTCTTCACGCGGAGTCAGTTTGTTGGGACGACCAGAACGTGGTCGAATCTTGTAGGAATTTGTAGAATTTGTAGAAATTTATACTGGTTTATAATGTACGGTAGTATACGGCTTCTTAATAATTTTTCCAATATTTCTAAGGGATTTTTTTTTCTCTTCATAAATCAACTATCAACTTTCGAAGTGAAATTGCAATTTCACGATTTCTTTCGCTTATTTTTAATGCTAATTTGAAACTTCACTGCAAATCTATCAACAACAAATGACAGATAATAAATTATGGCTGATAATTATTCATTTGTTTATAGGCTGGCGAGCCATAGGTGCCTTGATGAAATGCAGCTAATTATAATGTGCTTTTTTCAATGAAAATTATGAGTGTACGGAGATTTTTTTGACATAAATTTTTCATAGATTTTTATAATGCATAATTCTATATAAAGCAGCTGGTGTACGGAGACTTTTTGGACTAACTGTATATATTCAATTCAAGTCTAGCTTCTTAAATAAAAATAGACACCGATATAGCAGTAAAAACATAAATGTCTACTTACTTGCATAATCTAAGAATATATAATTGGGGAAAATTTAAAGAAGAATTTAGTAGAAACTGAGTTTGTGTCAGAGTTGACCAACATGTTTAAAAAAGCTGCCCTATAAAAAATCAAGAATGAAAATCTAGACTCTGTATGGTGGAATCGAGACTTTCAAAAAAAATCTAATGTGTTCAACACATGACTTTCCTATCTAGTTATTATAGGCTTTTTTCGGTTATTTTGTACTAATCTATTGCAACACCTCTATAAATGTTTAGGGAATAAAGCTAAAACTTGTCACTCCCCTAATCTCCGAACTCGTGAAAAAAATTTAAAATCGCTCAGACCCGTCGATTTTTATTTTAAGGGGGAACACTTTCACCAAATACATTATCATTGTGTTGTCAACCCCCTCATCCCCAGCACCCCTACTTCAAAATTTTTAAGGGGACTACTTACTTGTGATACATCATTTTAAAGGGAATTTATTCCCAAATACATCGGTATACTGAAATTAAGCCTTGGTATATTGATGTATTCGATTCACTTCATTCAACAATTTGAAAACTGTCGAAAATGGTTTATACTATACAAGAGAGGATATCCATTGTAACTGCGTATTTTGAAAATGGACGATGTGCTAGAGCTACGGCTCGAAGTTTCAATGAAATTCATCCAGAAAAAACCACATCATATCAGTACGTGATTCAATTGACGAATAAGTTCCTGGAGTCGGGATCAGTGCTGAATAAAAAACATGAACGAGAGAAGCCTATGAGAAATAAAGGGGTCGCTGTTGCAGTTGTAGGACTTGCAGTGATGGACAACATTCAATTTTTAAGACAGCTTGAGACTATTTCTGAAGTTACTAAAAGCAGCGTACATCGAATTCTAAAAGAAGCAAAATTCCATCCTTATAAAATGCAGAATGTACAAGAATTAAATGAAGATGATCCTGACAGACGTACAGAGTTTTGTGAAATCATGAGTCAATTATTGATTGGTGATAAGAATTACCTCTACAATATGTGCTTTTCTGACGAATCTTTATTTAAATGGACATGTGAACAGGCACAACTGCAGATACTGAAGTGACGTAAATCCCCATTGGTACAGGGAAACTCATTTACAAATTGAATGTTTGGGCTGGTATTCTGGGAGATCATATTGTAGGTCCATATTTTATTGATGGTAGCCTCAACGGACAAAAGTATCTTGATCTTCTTGATACAACTCTGAACCCCAGAATCACTGAATTACTTGAAAACGATGATGGTCTACTTGAAGGTCAGCTCACCTTTCAACAAGATGGAGCTCCTTCACATTTTATTGCACCTGTACGTAAATTTTTAGATGATAATTTCACAGGGAGATGGATTGGAAGGCCAGGACCAATAGAATGGCCGGCTAGATCTCCTGATTTATCACCATTAGACTTTTTTTATGGGGTCATTTGAAATCCAAAGTTTATATTACACAGCCAAATTCTCTTGATGATCTACGTAGGAGAATTGTTGTAAAGTGTCGTGCAGTGACTCCAGAAATGTTGAGAAATGTGCGAAGACATTTCGAAAATCGCTTATACTTCTGTATGAAACTGAATGGTTCACATTTTGAACCTTTCATATGATGATAACATTTTAGGTGATGAAAAATAAAAATATCTTGATAAAACTTAGTTTTCATTAAAACTTCAACAACACTTGATCGATCCTCAGTTTCAGTACACCGATGTATTTGGGATTAAATTCCCTTTAAAATGATGTATCACAAGTAAGTAGTCCCATTAAAAATTTTGAAGTAGGGGGTGCTGGGGATGAGGGGGTTGACAACACAATGATGATGTATTTGGTGAAAGTGTTCCCCCTTAAAATAAAAATCGACGGGTCTGAGCAATTTCCAATTTTTTTCGGAGATTGGAGGGATGACAAGTTTTAGCTGGGACACCCTGTATACATTTTTCACATACATCTAAATCAAAACATTTTTCTATAGATATTCATTGAAAACGAAAATAATGAAAAAATTAAATTTAGCACATTTCCTCACATATTTTCCATTACGGTCCATTTTAGAAAAATCATGTAAAAAACAAAAATTATAGAGATCGATATCGCAAACAACTTTTAGTAACAATTTTCTTAAAAATCAGAATTTTGCACATTTTGTCAAATTTCTCGAATATGGATCATTTTAGAAAAAATTGTATAAAACAAAAATTAAAGATATTAATATTTTAAGTAACTTCTACTTAAAGAATTTTCCTTTCCAAACGTAAATAACAGATATATTCCATAAAATATAAAAACGGCCTTCCATAAAGTACCACCTAATATTCCGACTTTGTCCAAAATCTAATCACTTTACCTCAGGCCGAAATAAAACTTAAGTTTAAAATTGAATGTTTTTTCAAAATTCCGAATTTACACATAAATAATATACCCCACGAAGAGCTCTTGGTGACGTTTTTGGGTTTATTAAACTGTACTATAATTTATACACCCCTAAACCTCGTTAACATACCCCCCCCCCCCCAAAAAAATAGATCAAAAATAGTAAAATAGTAATAAAAGTAAGCAAAAACTTGCGGTAAACCGAGACTTCTTTCCAGCTGGGAAAACTCTAGTAGACTATCTCTGCTTCGTTAGCGGCATACAAATCTTCTAGCAGTTTGCTAGCCCTCACAAGAATACTAGCCGATCACAAGAATACTAGCCTGTCTCAAGAAGTGCTCTTCCGCCAAAAGCCTACTAGCTCGTCACAAAAAGTGTTAGCCCGTCACAAGGACTACTGGCCCGTCACAAGAAGTACTGGCCCGTCACAAGAAGTGTTAGCCCGTCACAAGGAGTATAGGCTCGTCACACATTTTTTAATAAAAAAAAAACGATATTTTAAACCGCAGCGGACCCAAAATAGTTTAGTGCAGTATGTTTCAAAGTGTCTATAAGCTTTCTGTGAAATTTTAATAGTAATATCCACCGTTTCTGTTTCATAGTGTTGCATAAAAAAAAGGAAGTGTTGGAAAATGGGTTTCCTTTTATTATTGTAGTTGCTATAGTTTAAAATATGTTGATTTGAATTTGTCATTTTGTGAATAAATCAGTTTAGTTTTTCTGCTGCACGTTTTTTACTTTCAAATAAGAACCTACTCTGCTAATATCAAAAAACTTTTTAAAACAACATGGAGTAAAACCCAATCTTTCTTTAAAACGTGGCACTTTTGTTTTATAAAAAACAGGAGTTTTCATTTCGTTGTGTTTAATCAAACAAATATATACATCTGAAGAGATCTGAACGAAATTACGGGTATAAACTTGCTGTATTTATCTATTTTGTTTCTGGAAGAACAAAGAAGCGACCGCTTTTATGATCCTAGTTAAACAGGTAACTAAAATCAAGAGAGAAGGGCCAGTGGCGGTAATTTGAACAAGCTCCAAATAATTAGACGTTATCTCTTTGCAACATACTAACCTTTGAAACTTAGTTGGGTATTGTGAATCAGGGATTCGAATTAACTATGAACAAAGATAGGGACAAAGGCAGAGCAATGCGACATTTCATCAAAACTTTTACAGAAATGGTTTACAAGGATCTATAATCAATCGGGTTATAGACGTGATTTCTGACTAACAGCTTAATACTCGTATTTTTCCCAAATTTGCAATATAAAAATAAAAATTCAGTCGTGTTCTTAACTTGATAGGAGACGGACATCGAATACGAACCGGTCGTTATCGTGTGCTGAACAAAAAGTGTGTGGATTACCTTTAAAAACTTAAGTATTTTATTTTCATTTTTAATAATATTAGAATTATCCTGATTCTTTAGGGGCGTTCTACTTAAATAAATATGGTCGCCCGAAAATAATAATTCTAATAACTTGATAAACGCAGACATTCACAAAACATTAAATTAAGATTAGAACACTTTGTAGAAAGTAAATCACTATTACCTCGAGCTCAGTTTGGATTTTGTAGGTACAATAGATGCTGTAAGTCATTTAGTTACTGATATACAATTATGTTTCTCCAAAAATCAATTTATGTTATGTTTATTTATTGATCTAACTGGTGCATATGATGTTGATCTGAATATCCTATTTAAGAAAATGGTTAAAAGTGGTATAAATAAAAAAGTTTCAGCAAATATAATAAATTTATTTAGTAATCGCAAAATTTACATTAGATATTAGCATAATGTATTACATGGTCCACGAACGGTATATAATGGCTTACCACAGGGGTCCATTTTAAGTCCCATACTATTTAACATTTACACAGCCGATCTGCACAGATCAGAAAATGACAATATTGTTTAATACGCCGATGATTTATGCTTCTATTTCACCCATAGTTCATATGAACAGTGTTTGAATGACTTAGGAACATTTATGCGCATACTTAAACAACGGTTTATAGACATGGGTTTCAATATTTCTCCGGAAAAGACTGCTTTGATATGTTTTTCTAGACGTCGTCTAGCTACACCTAGGTCTACCTCTTTAAGCGGATATACGATCCCATTTGTCGAAGAATTTAAATATCTAGGTATAGCCTTGGATAAAAAATTATTATGGAAAAACCATATTAAGTATGTAAAGCAGAAATGTAAAAAGGGAATAAATCTTCTTCGAGTTATTTTAAAACAAAAATTTGGAGTAGATACTAACATTTTCATGATTTTCTATAGGTCACACATACGTTCGATTTTGAACTATGGATGTACATTATATGGTGCGTCGTCAAAAACCAACTTGTTAAACAAAGATCGTATTCAGTATAAATCCATGAAAATATGTTTGGGAGTTATGATGTCCTCACCTAATCAGGCAGTATTGGCTGAAATTCAAAAACCCCCTTTATCGCTTCGTAGACAATATCTGGCGGAAAAACAGATAATCAAATATCAATCATTTAATACAAGTATGGTGTCTAAAATTGCTTTACTTAATACTTGCAATTTAACCCTACCTTATTGGCGGATTAAAAATTCGCCTCCATTGTCTGATGCCTTTGTTAATACCAATTCTGACGAATACTTTATTAACAAACATATTTATTTCCCAATTTATCAATACATATATAAGTCTCTATTGCACACACCAACTATTGTATACCCCACATACACTAATCTTCCTGCCTTAAATAATCTAATTTTGAAATCCCAATTGAGCTATTTTGGTGAAGCTATAATAAATATATTTACAGATGGGTCAAAATATGATGAAAGAACTGGAGCTGCTTTTCTTGTTTCTAATATTAATCATATAGAACAATTTAAACTGCCAATTAATTCCTCAATTTTTAGAGCTGAAGCTTTGGCCATTAAAAAAGCTCTTCTGTGGTGTAAGTTATTTTCATTTCAAGCGTTCGTTATTATGTCTGATTTAAAGTCGGTCTTACAGGCTATCCAAGGCTCTCCAATAAAGTTTTATCGACAAGAACTTGTATTTGAAATTAAAAATTTATTATATAATCTGAGGACTATCAACAAAAATATTAACTTTATTTGGGTTAAAGGACACTGTGGCCTCACTGAAAATGAAATTGCAGATAAAGAAGCTAAGACTGTCTGTAGGATCGGTGTATACACTAAAGTCTCTTCATTTCCTGATATCGTCAATGCACATAAGAAAAACATAAGAAACAGATGGATAAGCCAATTAACATTAATTATTAACATTTTTTTTTTTTAATATACATTTGTATACAATTACTTTACAATTAGTTAGCGTCTCATAAAATGGGTACCACTCTAGGCATGGTTGCCTGTCCTGTGTGAAGCAATTTTATGAGGCGCTCTGTTTACAGTATTTAAGGGTGTTATGTAGTGTTTTATATCTATTTTTCATGTATAAAGACATTTTGAATTGTGATTTTTTCAGAGAGGTAATGATGGCAGCTTCGGTGGGGGGGGTGAGAATCAGTTATTAATTTATGGTTAAATTATCTTAAATACATTTTAACAGCTGTTATTATCATGAGAACATCAGAAATATATAAGGATGATTGAGTATATACTTTTTTACTTCTATTTTGTATGTTTTATATATTTTTATTTCTTTTATATGTTTAGGTAGTACATTAAATAATTTCAGCCCAAAGAAAAGAAAGGAGTTCTGAGTAACAGTTTTTTTAAATAAATCTGTTGTTATATTTAGATTCAGTTTAGAACGTGTTTCTTTTATGTTTTGTTGAGGGCATTTAATTTGTTGGTCAAACATTCTTAGGAGACATTGGTAAATATAATTTGACCTAATATTTAAAAGATTAGTTTTTTGATATAAGTTTTGTGTGGAATAAAGCCTCTCTTTTTTAAAAATTATTTTTAGTATTATATTTTGTGATATTTGCAGTGTTGTTTTGAATGTTGCGCCCAAGGCAGTAATGCAATACCTAATAATTGATTCAACCAATATGCTCAGACCATCTTAAATTTTGATCTATTATGACTCCAAGGTATTTTAGTGTATAGATTGACAGTTACAATCTTTTTCTTTAGTACACTGTGATTTGTGGAATTTAATAATTAAGTTGTTTGGTTGATCTACTACTGTTGGGGAAAACGTAATATATTTAGTTTTATTAACATTAAGTGATAGCTTATTATTTAGCCAGTTATGGATTTTTTTCAAGTTAGTTTCCGCTATTTTTGGGCTTTTTCCCATGTTGTTTCAGTAAATATTAGTGCTGTATCATCGGCGTAACAAACTATATGACCTTTAAAATTGTTAATTTTGGTTATATTATTTATATATACAAGAAATAGTATTGGTCCTAATATGGTCCCCTGCGGTACTCCAGTTAGAACATTACAATCGGAACTTATTACATTGCCAATTTTAACTCTTTGTATTCTATCAGTCAAGTAGTTTTTCATTAAATCCGAAGCTATACCTCTAATGCCATAATTATTTAATTTTTGTAATAATAGATTGTGATCCACAGTATCGAATGCTTTGGCAAGGTCTAAAAAAACTGCTATACTTTTTAATGAACTGTCCATGGCCTTCACCGCTAAGTTAACAAAATCCATTATAGCATTTTCAGTATTGGAACCTTTTACAAATCCAAATTGTCTATCCGTTATTAACTTATGTTTATTAAAGAAATCTATTAATAGTTTTTTTAGACATTGTTCAAACAATTTAGCAAAGTTATTTATAACTGATATTGGCCTGTAGTTTTCCGTTTGGTTAGATTTACCTGATTTAAAGATGGGTGTAATATTTGATACTTTCCATTGTTGCGGAATGTCTCCGGTTGAGAAACATTGATTGATGATGTAACATAGAGGATCTAGTATGTAATTATAAATGGATTTTATAGTTTTTGAATTTATCTTATCTGGACCTGGAGCACAGTTATTTTTTAAGTTTGAGATTATTATAATTAGTTCTTTAGGTGTTACTGGCTCGAGAAATATTGATTGTTCGACAACCGTATCATTTAAAAAATTATCAGGTAAGTCAAATTTTGGAATTGCTTCTGACATATTTTTACCAACATTGGCAAAAAATTTGTTAAATTCCTTAGCTTTTTTTGTATTATCATTTAGTGTTGTGCCATTTTTTAATAATATATTAGTATTTTCTATTAAATTTGTATTTTTAGCTCCTCCACCTGTGATATTATTAATTATATTCCAAATTTTTTTTAAATTGGTTCCAGCTTCATTTATTTCAGCTTTGTAATAATCGTTTTTAGTCTTTTTTAGTTAAGTCTATTTCTATAATTAATGTACTCTTGTTTAAGGGGTTCAGAATATTTTTTTATTAGTTTTTTTTTAGTTGGTCTTGTTTGTTTATAGAGTCTATGAGACCTGTTGTAATCCAAGGTTTTAGCTTATTGTACCTTTTTTAATTATTTGATCGCTTGTGCATGATTTAATAAGATCTATAAGGGTTTTAATAAATATATTATAAGAAAGTTGTGCGTTATTTTCTAATGTAACATTTTCCCACCTTTCATTTTTTAATAGTTGATTTAATTTATTGTGATTAATTTTTTGAATAGTTTTTTTTTCTATTACTTGCTTGATTGATTTATTTTTTTTAAAGTGAAATATGCATATGGTGTGAAATGGTCTGCCATATCTGTACAGAAAATAATGGCTTCAGTTTTTATTTGATTTTTTAAACAACCTTCCGTTCTTATAAAAATATGATCAATGGCTGATTTTGAGTCATTTGTGACTCTGGTTGGTTTGTTTATATATGATATGAATCCATTATATCCTAAGGTGTTTAAGTAATTATTTTTATCATTACAGTCACTATTTAACAAATTAATATTTATGTCACCCAGGTATATTTCTAAGTTTTGTTTCTTTAATTGATCTAGGTAAATTTCTAAATCATTTAAGTAAGAAGATATTTTAGTTGAGGGGGATCTATAGTAGGCCGTCAGTCCCACTTTATTATTATTTTTTAAATTGTTTGTCGTGAGAATTATTCTCAAAAATTTAAATTGATTAATTGGAGTAACCACAACCTCCGCTGAGATGTTTTTTTTTACGTAAACGACAACGCCATCGCTTTTATTTATTATTGATTCATAGTATTGAGTGTAATTTGGGATTGAGAAATTACTTAAACTATCAATTATTCCTGTTTCTGATAGTATAAGTATATCTAAATACTCTTCTGCCACTTGAATATATATCTTTAATTCATCAAAATGTTTTCTTATACTTCTAATATTAAAATGAATCACTCCTAAACCTAAGCTGCTGTCATCATTAACTCTCTTCTGAAAATAATCTTTAAAACTATTATATATTTTTGTTTCAATATGTTCATTATCATCTAACACGTCTAACAGTTCAAGCATTGGGTAAAACAAAGATGAGCTACCCTTATCATTTATAATACAAATAAATAATCAGAAGTTATACATTAAATAAAGCGGATTTTACTGAATTAACTATGCACCTTAAATTTACAATAAAAATATTTTTTTTTATTTATTTTAACAAAATACTCCATACATATTTATTTACATATTTTCACATTTAGTTTTTAAGCTAGAAAAAATAAGAATTAAAACTGCAGTGAGACCAAATTAGATAAATGAAAATATGTAGAATATTCTATTTTTTTTATGATTGTCCCATGTATTTAGGTTAAGAAAATATAAATGGAAAATTTCAAGACTAATTAGACATTCTCAGGTTTTGTTGAAAATTACTGCTAGACATAATAATAATAATGCTAAAGAAATATAATGCAAGAAAGAAATCAAATATTAGAAAAAGGGAAAAAATAAATTAATGAAATGAAATTATTTAGATTCTTTTAATTCACTATTTTTGCATATTAGTATCATTATAAGTTAAACCGATATTTAGAGTACTATTTTTTCATTTTCGTTGTTTACAAATTCAGAGATGTGACTAAGTCATATAAATCTTTTTTATTTTTAATATTAACAATTTTGTTGTCGACATTTGCATAAATTTTTCCTGAATCAGTCCATACCTGTTTTAAGCTAAAGTTTGATATTGTTTCATTGAGGAGTTCTAATCGTAGACTAGCCAAGTATTCTCTTATTACGACCCCCGTGCCTTTTAAAAGTTTCTTTTTGGAATATATACTCTTCTTGATCTCGCAGTTGTTTAATTTTAGATATATACCTCTAGGTTTGACCTCATTTTTTCTTCCAATTCGATAACATATTTGTATATCGCTGGATGCGATATTTAAAAAAATTTTGGAATTTAGCATTTTTATAATATCATCACTGGTATCTTCTTTATTTTTCTCTGCCAAGTTAAATATTCTCAAGGATTGCATTCTTCCAGCTTGATCTATCTTGTCTATTTGTTCCTTGATTTGTATATTTTCTAAACTTACGTCGTTTATGATGTCTTGCATATCATCTATTTTGTTTTTATTTTCCGTTTCCATTTCATTTATTTCAACTTCAAGTGCCGCCACTGTTTTTTCCAGCTTTGATATTTTCGATTCCATCGTTTTTATCACTGCAGCCGTGACCACGTTTGAAATTGTTTTTATGAAAGAGTCACTTTTTATACTAGTACTCACAGCTTGTTTGACTGCGTTTTCAATTTCTTCTCGCACTTCACGTGTCATAACCATTTTTAAGTATCAGACGTTGTAACTCGTCTTTTAATAAGTATTCTGATATAGTTTTCAAAATTATTACTTGATTTGTTACCACTGAAAATCGATATTTTATAGGAGCTCTCTTTAACAACAACTTTACTGTTTACAACCCATAGGCGTACTTGATGATAATACCATGATGTTTCTAAAAATTCAAATAGTCATTATTTTCAACTTCATAGGCAACTGCCTAATAATATTCCTCATCTCAACAATTTTGATTTATCCAAAAAATATACTTCTATTTTATCACGTCTCAAATTAAATCATGGGCGGTTTCCTGCCCATCTACATAAAATAAAAATCATAGACTCTCCAACTTGCACTTGCAATAATACGTCGGTTGGAGATGAATCTTTAACCTGTCTCAATTTTCCTCTACCAGTAAATTTGACATCCCTTCTGACAAGCACCGATAAACATATCTTCGATATTTGAGACACTACTTCTCTTATTTCTTTCTTTTCTGTATTCCGTTTTTATTATTTAAACATTCTGTGGCAAATGGACACCGTCCGAAGCCATATCTCTCACACAACACATCACAAATGTAAAAAATTCTGCAACTTAAGTGAAATATGCAAACAAAAATACATTTTCTTCCTAAATTAGTAAGATAAATACTCATTTGTGTCTCCTTCCATAGCTGCTGATGAATAATTGACTTATTTTGTAAACATCCAACAAATGCACGGTAATTATGAAGCCGTCAGGATAATAATGCATCAAAAGTTTAAGAAACAAGGAACTTCAGCCGTTAAACAAATATCACTCTAATTAGGAAAGGCTCTTTAGTCCTATATGATTAACTGGAGGTAACACCACAGTTACTTGTATTAATTAGAACTGTGTTCTGTGGAAAGACCAAGGATTATAACTTTTATTTAGTCAAATGACAATAATAAGTAAAAAAGTTTTAGTTTATAAATATTTTTGAGAATAGATCGCAGTCATATAGTAATCGGATTCCCTACGGTAAAATGCAGTAACTAACATTTTTTTGAATATCGATTTTTCTACCAATTTGGACTTACTGTGTTATTGACCTAATAAATTAAGAATATTTACTGAAAATGAGGTATTAATGAAGATATTAACTATTCGCAACCAGTGGCGGCTTGTAATTAATTAAAATGGGTGTTCACTTTTTCCAATAATTTTATCATTTGTAAGTTTGGTTTAAAACTTTTTTTTTATTTGATTTTGTAATAAATGTAGTTATTATTATCAACATCATACTGTTTTTAAGTACTACAACTATTAATAAATGAATATTTTAATTAGTGTAATATTTGTTTTGTTTTTAATACATTGAAAACCATCTAAACATTATTAGTTAGTAAACTGACTTTTCTTCATGATTTAAGATTATTTTTAAATATATATCAGGTTATGTAGAAAGCTTGACATTGATTTTTGTGTAAAAAATATTATATGAAACTTTACCTACCATTTTTCAGTTTGTAATCATTTTCAAAATTTGTCACAGATGTCAAATAAAAAATATAATTTTCAACCAGATTGTTTTCACAATTAATAGGCCTCATCTCCTTATAGGGCTTGATTTCTACTAAAAATTTCATATTGATATCGCTTTCATTTTAATTTTTTTTAATTTCAACCCCACTTAAAACCCCCATATTTAATCAGACTTTTTTTTACAATTAAAAGGCTTCTTCTCCTTTTAGAGCTTGATGTTTTCGTTTTTCAGTTAGGATATTTTAACCCCCTTAACTCCCCAATATATTCATATTTTTTTCAGTATCAATAGGCTTTATCTTTTTATAAAGCCTCATTTTTACTAAAAATTTTATGTTGATATCGCTTTTCGTTTTTAATTTAGGATTTTTTTTAATTTTATCCCATCTTAACCCCCTATTTTTAATCAGTTTTGTTAAAAATCAATGGGCTTTGTCCTCTTATAGAGCTTGATATTTGCTTATTTCTCGTTTTTGACTATTGTGCAGACAAAAAACGTGACATCGGACAGACGGACAAAGTAACCTATAATATTCTTCACAGAATACTGTATGAAGAGTAGAAAAAAAAATGTATAAGGTAAAATAAACAGTTTAAAGAGGTAAACAATAATATTCAACTTCTTTTATCAAAGGATACTAAAAGTTTGAAATAGCAGCACATAATTGAACATTTACAGAAATCTGTGAACTAGAATAGTGAGATAAACATGATAAAATGTTATCATACTTAATTCTCCATATGACTCTTTCTAAGTGTATTTCACAGCACATTTAAAAGTATTCTTGTTCTCGCTACTGTCCTACCCTCATGGCAGACTTTTGAATATACATATTTACTAAAAAATAATGTGTTTTAATAAATAACAGAATAATAGCAATTTTGTCTGAATAGATAAATCGGCTTCATCTGTATTTTTAAATTATTGTTTAAGTGTAGATAGTATATTAATGTTTTGATATGTACTTATAGGATTAATTACCCAGAGCATGTAGATATGTGGAATGTGACTTGTTAAGTGCCTAATCAAAATCAAAATTTATGTTTGATACTTATTGCTATTTTTGAGACATACTTTTTTTACCAACTGTAAACTAATTTACCAACAGCCTTATTTTTATTTATTACTTGCATGATCCAAATTACCAATGCATCTAATATTTTTAAAAATACTAAAAAATGTCATTAAAATAAAAGATTTTAGGGTAACACGATTGATAATTATAGGCAAACATAACTGTTTATAAATTATTTAAATGTACATACCATTTCTTAAATAAAATTTCTCATTGAGCATATTAAATTAACTGGTTGGTCCATTTTTTCGATTCAGACTTTTAAAGTGAAAAACCATTTGTCTCTTTATCTTTATTAAACGTTTATGTTTGTGGGAAACAAAAAATTTACAAATGAGAGATTCCTGTGTTTCATTTTTTTTCTTTTGTTTCGGGCTTTCAACCGTTTTATTTCAGGGTACCGTAGGGTACAAGGTGTGAGGTATAATAATTTCTTTTATTATAATTTAGTGGATACCTCATTAGCGGTGACCGCCTAGAGGTATTTTTAACTCCACTTATCCTACGTTGACTACACTCTGGTATACTTATTCTGACTTCATCATCTCAGCGCCAAATTGACTTCTTACTTGTCAACAGGTGACACCAGAATCCTGTCACACAGTGGCTCACTAAAATTGCAAAACCGGTTTAACATAATTTTTACATTGTTGTTAAAAAAGGAATTTTTTGTAACAATTCTAGTTTTGTTTCTGTGGCCTTCAATTATTGTTATTAGATAACATTCTTTCGCCGTAAAGTAGTAAGGTTTAGTTTATTTCGTAGCATAAAAGTGGCATATCAGTAATGATGGTTTACTCAATTGCTGAGAGGGTGCAAATAAATTCACTTATTTTTTGTGAACAATGAATGTGCTTATAGAACAGTTCAGTTTAACGATCAATATCAAAATCGACAAGTCCATCAAAAGTATATTTTGTACTTAATCCAAAAAATTCGGGAAATGGAATTTTAAATTCGACTTTATTGCTTTAAAAAATAATGTATTAACTATGGAGTTTATTTTATACAAAACTGATACTGAATATCACGATTTAAAAATTTTCTTACGTTAGAATGCCACCTCTTAGAAAACGAAAGGGAAAATATTGTCAGTGGTCAGAGGAAAATATGAAAGAAGCCATTGCGAAATATAAAACAGGAAAATATGGTCTAAATGAAATATGTATCATGTACCAAGTTCTTAAGCTTACTTTAAGGGCTGTAAACGGTAAAAAAATATCAGGTAGGTTTACAGTTTTCTCTGTTGAGGTGAAAGCAGGGCTGGAAAAACATATTCTTGCTTTAGTATTCTTTGGTCTTACCATTAAGGACACCAGAAGAGCAGCATTTCAATTCGCAGAAAAAAATTCTATAAGACAATTTTAGTAAAAGAATGGGTATGGCTGGGAAGAAGTGGTACTACAATTTTATAAAACGCCACCCAAATCTTTCATTAAGGCAACCAGAATCAACATCATTAGCACGTTGCAGAGGATTTAACAAAAAAAATGTTACAGATTTCTTTAATCAACTTGAAAAAATCATTGATAAAAATAAATTAAATGCCACAAAAATATATAATGTAGACGAGTCAGGATTCTCGACAGTCCAAAAAAGTAATCAAAAATGTTTAGCCAAAAAGGGCAAACATCAAGTTGGTACTATTGCCAGCGGAGAAAGAGGTGTCAACACTACGATGGTTGTTTGCGCAAGTGCCTCAGGTTAATTTGGCGTACCATTAATTATATTTAAGAGAAAACGAATGTCAGCAGAACTGACCATTGGAGCACCACCTGGCTGTTTGGTGGAGATATCAGAAACAAGCTACATTAACTCTGAGCTATTTGTTACTTGGTTAAAAACATTTATTGAACTGGTTAAGCCTACAAAGAAAAATAACGTTATTTTGGTATTGGCCGGTCATACTACCCATTCTAAAAATTATGATGCTATAGTTTTGGCCCGTGACATTAGTCTAATTATTTTACAATTATCAGGCCACACGAACCATCGGCTTCAACCCCTAGATGTTTCAGTTTTCAAGCCTCTAGAAACTATTCATGAAGCTTATGGCAAAGCTGCTGCTATAGTAAATGCTTCGAACGGTTGTGGCAAATGTAGGATATGAATTTTGCTCCTTCAGAACTATTGACTGATAAAGAAAATATTTCAATTGAGAGAATGCCAATCGAAATTTTGGAAGAAAATTCCAATATTGGAGAGCCACCACAAATTCAAGTTTTGTTAGATGTTTACAGATCAGTTGACGACGTTAACACTGAAAAAATCGATACACAGGCAACCAATTGTAGATATTCTTCCTTTACCTGATGTTAGTGGAGCTAAAAAACAGAAAATGGGTAAGAGCACACAGACGGCTGAAATTATTACATCCACTCTCTATAAAGGGCAACTGGAAGAAAAACAAAATGCCGTAGGAGAGAAGTAGAAAAGAGCTGTTAAACGATGAGATGTCACAGAAACCAGCAAGAGGAACATCAATATCGACAGGAAAAAAGAGGCCAAAAAAAGAAAATTATCAAATACAATACGACTTACAACAACCATCATCATCATCAACAAATGAAGATATTTTAGTATCCGTAAATTATGACAAAAGTGAATGGTACTGCAAGATTTGTAAGGAATGCTTAATAGAAGATATGATTCAATGCATAAGATGTAAAGAATGGGTACATGAATCATGTGCACATGCTTCGGTCAATTACATATGTGATATGTGCTCTTAAAATTTTTTTATTTTAAAAGAATTTTTATTTGTTTTAGGTTTAAGGTTTTCTTGTTGTTCAATTTTAACATTTTTTCTATTTTGCTTTCATTCTTAAACATCGAATAGATTAGAAATTACCTATCTTATTTGAGTGTTCATTCATTTCTAAGTGAAAATGATAGATAAGTGGAAATAATCTTTTTAAATTGAAATAAATGTGGATCTTACGCAAAGAACATACAGGACGGAAAAGAAATTTCTGCACAAGCTTTAACGAATTCCAGAATGGGATCTCATTTGGATTTAATATTAAAATCAAAAAGATAAAGGTACAAATATTTTTACACAGGCGAGTTTAAAGGGTTACGGGTCAAATACTTTTTATGGGACAGACATACGGGGCATGAGTCTAACTATTTTACATATTATTTCCAATTGAAGCTTATACTAAAAGGCGCTCGTTACTTATCTTTTATATATAGTGAAATCTGTCAAATTTCCATAGCTAACATACAGTTATACATATCCGACTTTTCTCATATATGTACTCATAACTACACGAAATCGACATTCCTCAAGATTAGAGCCCCTTTTTACGGTGGATATATCTACTTTGATAAATTCTTCAGCGTGTGACCTAGAAGTTATCGTTGAGACAAGAATTGCTATATGGTACACCACGTTTCACTTTGCAATTTTGGCAAGAATTTTTGTGTTTTCGTGAATGGAATATAGAGTAGAATATAATTGATAAACGAAATGAACAAAATAAAGCTGTTTGAAAGCACATAAACGTGTATCAAAAATTATCTAAGGTATACAGTTGCAAGAAATTAACGCACTGAGTAGTAATTTCAAAAATTATTATTTATTTACCTATACAGGGTGTTATTGAAATACACGTACATATTAAAACTGAGTATTGCGCAGATCCCCACTGAATGTAGAAAAATATTATTTTTTAAAAATACCCCTTATTAAGGGAGTTATTAATTTTTGAAAATTAATTCTAAAACAAACGTACTTCACTGATATGTTGAGGATGACCTATATAAATTAGGTTTATTTACCTATTTTAAACATCAACAGTAATTAATATGCAAGTTTTTGTCAGATGATAAGAAAACTAGTCTTGTAAGAAATAACCATGTTGCCAAGATTTTCGAATTAATTTCTATTTCCGAAGACTGGTTTTTACTACCCTCGTTATCAAAAAACTAGAATATTTGATAAATGATTGTTTTCAAACTATACATTTTTGAAACTATAGATTATTAAAATTTTAGTTGATTTACGAATCTGGCTAACACGAGCGCGTCATTTCCAAGTTGGTAAAAAGTGTTGTTACGATTACTTTTAAATATTTTTTTACGATGCCACTATTTACGAATATTGAACTAACGGATATAGTGCAGGTTTATGGGGCAGCTGGAGAAAATTCTCGGCAAGCACAAATCCTGTATCGCGAACGGTTTCCAAATCGGAGAATTCCGGACTGTCGTACGTTTATTTCAACTGTTCAGCATCTAAGAGACCATGGAAAATTTGAGAGTGTCAATGCAGATCGAGGGAGAACAAGAACACATAGAACATTGGCGGCCGAAGAAGAAATATTGGAAGCTGTTGAAAACCGGCCTCAATTAAGTTGTAGAAGACTAGGTCTTGAAATTGGAGTGTCCTCATTTGTTGTGTGGCGGACACTTAAAGAACAAGGTTAACATCCTTATCACATCCAAAAAGTCCAGGCCTTATATCCAGGTGATGAAGAAAAGAGAGTGGAGTTTTGTGAATGGATGATTCAAAAATGTGTTGATATTCCTGATTTTCTAAAAATATTATTGTATACTGACGAGGATTCATTCACTCGTGATGGCGTGTTCAATATGCACAATACGCATATTTGGAGTGATGAAAATCCTCACGCCATTAGGGAAACTGGGCATCAAAGAAAATTTTCAATAAATGTTTGGGCTGGCATAATAGATCAGTATTTAATCGGGCCTTATGTTCTCCCGAACAGATTAAATGGGCCAGGATATATCCACTTTTTAGAAGATATTTTGCCAGTACTCCTAGAAGAGATACCGTTACAATTAAGGCAACGGATGTGGTACCTACTAGATGGCGCTCCTCCTCACTTTGATTTAAACGTACGGCAATTTTTGAACATTAGATTTCCTCAAAAGTGGATAGGCAGAAATGGACCTACTAAGTGGCCTCCGAGATCTCCGGACTTAAATCCATACGATTTCTTTTTGTGGGGTCACATGAAAAAACTGGTTTATAATGAACCTATTAATAGTGTTGAACAATTAACCAATAAAGTTAATGCGGTAGCCGAGGAACTACGACAAAATCCAAGACTAATTTCTAATGTTCAAAGTTCTTTGGAAAGACGATTGCAAGTGTGTGTAAATAATAATGGACGGCATTTTGAACAATTACTGTAATAAACTTTATTTTGAATTAATTGGTTTTGCTACGGCAACAGTGCAATTTCTATGGGTAAGTTCAATTTCGATTTATTTTACTTCTTTAAATATGGAAACTAGTAGGTCGGAAAAGGGGACTCTTCCCCAATATTTAAATTTTAGAATTTGAAGTTAAAATTGGTGCCAATCGTTTTTGGTCATTACATACTATTCCCCATTTTAATATGTACGTGTATTTCAATAACACCCTGTATATTGTAGAGTTTGTGAGCTTTAAAGCCATGACACTATACAGGGAGGCCACGTTTTCAATGAAATGTACTGTAACCTCGTAAACCAAAATATTCGTTAAAAACAATTTGGACGCAACAAGACTAAATAGATAGGTTAGAAAGATCAAGAAATAAATTTCTTTTGCGATACTCTTTGTGAAAGCAAAGAAAATAATTGAATGATTCCATTATAGATCATGAAATTTACCCTGTGCATTTTCAACAGTTGCAAGTTTGTAGCACACATCTTTCGAATTTAAACTCGTACCGTAATAATTAATCAACGTAAAACAACATCGCCGATAATGGTCAAAAATTAAATGACTGTTCACTAGGGTGGTGCAAAAAATTGAGTCTCGAACGAAAATATGTTTATTTATCGTTTATTAAGACCCTCCTCCAAAGGGAAGCTCAAAAAATTTTTTTTAGTATTCGCTTAAGATATTTCAAAATGTCAAAATTAGTCAAATTTCTATTTCTTTTATTTTTTTGCTCCTGGCGGTAGAATTTTGTACCACAAAAAAGAAAAAAATGTCTTAAGTTTTTAGCTCAAAATATTGTGTCTATTTTAAACAACAGTTTTTATTAATAATTTATTTAAACACTTATTTATTTATAACCCTTCTATTCTAATTTATATATATTTCGAATGTCTCTAAACTGTTCACGATTTATCTTCACTGTCCATATACTAACTAACTTTTGTTGGTTCTCCACCAATATTTATATACAAATTAGTGGTCTAGAATGCTCCTCCACCAAAATATCCAGAATGTACCAGAAACGTTATCACGTTATATTTGAAACGCACTAGAAACATTATTCCGTTCTTATACATATGTTTGGTCTTAAGGGGTTTAGTTATGTATAATAATCGGACAAGTTGAGCCTCAAAGGCTAAAAATAAGACAGAGAGGGACTTGGATGATTAGAGCATGACTAAATAATGAAATGGCTCACATAACAATATGAATTTTTAACGGTCGCACATAATTTTTGATATACAATATTGCTTTTGATGTTTTCGAGCGACCTTTAAATCTTAATATAAAGAATTAAATTCAATTTTTGCTTTTCAGCACCAAAATAATAGATCAGAATTTATCACGAGAAAAAAATCCAATACAACAATGAAAGCATAATTTAATAAATCGAATTTTGAATAATTTTTAAATTTTTAAAAATCTTGGGCGAGCCCTAAAAAACATTGTTTGAGCTGCCCTTTTGGAGGGGGTCTTAAAACATAATAAATTAACATATGTTCGTACGAGACTCAAAAAATAAAAAAATAGTCGGTTTTTTGCGCCCCCCTACTATACACTAGTGTAATATCAACAAAATGGCAGACTCTTCCCTGAATTACTATTAAATTTTATTTATTTTCCTAGCACGCACCTTGTAGACAAACTGCACTCTCGTGGATGAAATATTTACATCATGGGAAACTAGAACGAGCAAAAAGGAAATTCCATTTCAAATCACAATGTCAAAAAAGCTTAACGGGTTGGAGGAGTAGAATATTTAGCAGCCACTTCAGTAAATATAAGGCGTGCAATTTGGACAGAATAGAAAAGTACAGAAAACTGTGTGCCAGTTTTATATTCAACTTAATCTGGAAATTCTTTTAACTTTTTGAGAATCTTCAGCAATGTTGCGTTGCATATTATGTTAATTAATTTTAATATAGCTGGTGGCTTAACAAGAATTGCTTCTCTTTGTATCTCAAGAACCGTTCATAGTATATAGCACTAAAACAGCCACTAAAAATAGTTTAGAAAATCAAATAAGAAAAAAGCTAAATGGTATAATTAAATACCATAGTAAAATAATTATTTTGTACAAAAATTTAGCAAGTTCAGATCTTCTAGGAAGTTAAAATTTTCAGAAAATTCTGCATATTTTTTACTGTGATAATTTTCTTCGATCTTGTCATATAAGAGGGACTGCGGAGACGAGACCATCTTTGTTTTGAATAAACGATTTTAATTTATTACTTTGGTTCTGCTTAATCGAATTATAAAGTCAAACCAATCAAATAAATAACGTGCATTCTAGAGGGCGCAGTTTATTTAATATTAAATGTTAGGTAGTATGTACTTTTCACAACGAATTAAAAAGTAAAGTAACTTATCAGCATATCGTAATAAGGTCGATTAATCTCAATATCAACATCTTACTCACGTTAAACCGAGGCAACGGTTAGACTAAAAAGTTTCTTGGTCAGTTTGTTCTTCTGGAGTTGGGCGTTGTTCTGTCTCTTGTTCTTCTGACGTTGGTAACTCTGTCTCTCTCTCTCTCGTTCACCTTATATTTGGTGCGAGTCTGACTATCGATACTGTTGTGAGAACGCCTGAGCCGACTCTGTTTTTCGATCTATAGCGCGAGGTGAAGTCTGGAACCAAACTCATGGTCGAAACATGACCGGAATCTTTTAGGTATGCAGCTGACGTGTAGGGAAAGCACTTCGCAAACGCTTCGAGATTCTTCTAGCAGGATTGGTTCTTTCTGAGCCTTTACATTTTTATATAAATAGCCGCGACTTTGTCGATAGAATTCAGGATTCAATTTAAGTGTTGTATACAAAAGATAAATTTATAATAAATAAATTAGAACTGTGAGGTATAAAAGTGCCTAAGTTTTAAATACGTCGAAAGTTACGTCGAAAGTTAGAAGAACGAGTATTGAAGACGACAGAGAAGAAATCAGAGCTGGCAGAACGCCTTAAAAAAGCACTAGAAAATGAAGGTTTATATTCGGAATTTCTTCAATTTCTTCTGATATGGAAAGTAAGATATATTCTTTAAAAACCGGAATTTCATCTGATTTGGAAACTAAAATGTCTTCAATAGAAAATAAAATTTCTTCTGTTTCTTCTATAAAAAATGATATTTCTTCCTTGGAAGAACACGTGTTTCCTAAAATATTTTCTATGGATATAAAAGTCTCCTCTGATACCTCGTCCATAAGAAATGAAATTTCTTCCACTAAAGAGAAAATATAAGAAATAGAAAAGAAGATAAAAGAAATGGAACATACAGAACAGGCAAAAGACGGTGAAATAAAGTGCCATCAGGTAGAGTCAAAATTAAAATTGGAAGGAGTTGTAAAATCTGCCCTTGTTAAAGCCCCAATTTTCAATGGAAAGATTTCATGAACCACTTTTGTCGATGTCTTGTCCGCTGCTTTAGAGTATGAGGCAGCTACGCAGGCTTTCGGAGGACACAGTAAAGTAGGTACCGTAAAAAAAGAAAACTTGGAAGATAAACTCGACCAACTGGTTAACATAATCAAAAAGATAAACAAAAAGATAAAGACGAAGACTATCAGGTGCTGAAATTGCGGTGAACTGGGACATGTAAGCAGTTCGTGCAAACGCCCTAGGGTTCCAGCAACTGAAGACAACACGCCGCAGGAAAACTAGAGGGGATTGGCCTAGAGGGGGCAACTTCGACCAGAAACCGTTCCAAAAACCCTCTCATACTGATAGCCTCTTTGAAATGTCGCGAAGATAGTGTATACGTAGACGGCGAAGTAAATGGTAAAAAGTATACATTGTTGGAGGATACTGGAGCAACCATGACTTCTACCAACAAGATTGCGACTGCGGACCACGTACTGCCACAGATGAAAGTGCCCACATCCATGGGGAAATCCAGGTTTAATTAGGAATTGGTACAGAAAAGTTCACTCACACTGTTATTGTGCTGATATGGAAGAAGATGTTATACTTGGAATGGATGAAATAAACTAACATGGTTTTCAGTTGGATTTTAAAAACAGAGTGATCAAAGTTGGTGTCAAAGAGGTATGTGCCAGTTTCTGTACAGAAAGATACGGTGGTACCTAGTAGAAATGAAAGCATTATAGTAGCTTTGCTTCAAGAAACTATGGAAGAAGCCACACCTGTCCTAATGGAACCTTAGTACGACGACGAATAGGTTGGATGAGGAATTTTGATCGGAAAGGGGCTGGTCACGACTGCTAAAGAAATTACAGTTCGCCTCATAAACGTTAATGTTCACACAATTACCGTCAAGAAAAAGACTAGAATTATAAAACAAGAAAATTAAGGAATTTCTTCAACGATATCGTGACATTTTTGTATCAAAAGGAGAAAAAACGGGAAGAACTTCTGTTGTAAAACATAAAATTGAACTGGTAACGTCAATACCAAAGACCAAGAGAGAGAAAGCTGAGAGAATTATTTAGGGAATAAAGGAAGACAGGGTGATAGAACCTTCTACCAGCCCATATATCTCTCCGGTAGTCCTGGTTCAGAAAAAGGATGAACCTTCGAGATTCTTTATGGATTACCGTCAGTTAAACAATGTTACCAAGAAATACAGTTATCCTCTACCTCAAATCAACGATGCCTTGGACACAATGGACGGAGGTAAACTATTCTCTACCTTAGACTTAAAGTTTGGATATTAGCAGGTGGAAATGGACCGAGTAGACAAAGAAAATACAACTTTTACCACCGGATCTGGATTATGACAATTCAATGTTATGCTATTTAGACTATGCAATGCCCCCGCGACATTTAAGAGACTTAGACTTAGACAATATCATAGTCTTGGGTAAGACATTTAATAAACGTCTAAAAAATTTAGATGTTTTTAAAATATTCCAAGCTGCCCAACTGATGCTAAATCCCTAGAAATGCCAGCTATTTTAAAATAAAGTTAATTACCTGGATCATGTAGTCATGTAGCCATTAACACGACTAACAGAAGAAACGAGACAATTCTGCTGGGACAAAGATTGCCAAACTGCCTTTGAAACATTAAAGAGGCATTTAACAACAGCTCCAACACTAGGCTACCCACACCATAAAAATTTATTCTGGATACTAATGCCAGTAATGTGGGAATTAGAGAAGTGCTTTCAAAGATTCAGGCGGAAAAGAAAGAGTACTGGGTTATTTTAGTGAAGTGCTCTCGAAACCTGAGCGAAATTACTAAGTCACAAAAAGAGAACTCCTGGCACTTGTAAAATGGATGGAATACTTCCACCAATACCTATATGGAAGGAAATTCTTAATCCGTACCGATCATGCAGCCCTTAAGTGATTGGGAGACACAAATCGAAGGATGGATCATACGACTTAAAGAGTACGACTTTAAGGTCAAATATAGAGCCGATTCTTTTTCTAGAAGACCGTGCAGCAGAGTGGTCTCAAATAATTCTTTAACTGTATTTAAGAATTGGATTTGACGATTTGAACCACTGATTTTGAACTGATATTTGCTGACCGTTGCCAGATTTAGGAAAGTATTACAAATTTACACGCTTATCATAAAATAGTATTGTGTTTAAAATAAAAATCAATTATTTTAAAAAACATAGCAGCTTTAAGTACTAAAAAGTCTAAATATATACAACTTAAATTTGGCAACATTGTGTTTGCATGATTGTTGTTAGTCATGATAGTCATGATGTAAACATTTACGTTCTGTGTGTGTTACAACCACATACTTTGATTACTATACGGCGCAAGAGAGAGGCCCGACACGCCCACAACAGAAGGCGCGGCCATTTTGATTCCTATGCCACAGTTTATAGCTAAAGAATCAGATCGCTCACTCTACGTCGGCACTTTTGATCTCAATGTTCTAGTTTTTACACTGTGCAACTCGGATAATACAATATATGACAACCGCCTATAATAAAACAGCAGTCTTCTGCGTATCCTGAATTTGTATTCCTCGAGTGGATGTTATTTTGGAACTTTCAACTGGTCCGAGTGAGCTAACTGATTCTTTAGCAATAAACTGTGACTCCAAAAATAATATTCACTGACACTGACAGCAGCAAGCAAAATATCAGGTGCTTTTTAATCATCCGCTTCTGCTTTTAGAATTGTCGGTTTAGTCGTTTTAACCTGTCAGATTAAAACAAGAAAACCGACAATTCCGAAGCAAAAGCGGATGATTAAAACCTCCGAGCATTAGTAATTGCTCGGAGATTAAAACGCACCTATTAAAAATATTGCGACAAGATGTAGGCAACACGTAATAATGGATCAAAATGGCAGAGTTTTCTATCTCCTTTTAAAAGGCACTCAGAAAGCTGCGCAGTGCGACCATTCTCCGTATAGTAAAGGAAAATCAAAGTATGTGGTTACAACTTACAACGATTTAAGATATCAGTTTATGACATTGACACTTGACTAACCTCTAATAGAATCGACGACATGAAAGTCAAAACTAAAGGTCAATATCAATATTAATATCACAATGATTTCATGCCGTACAGTGTAGCCAAGGGTTCAAAGCAAAGACGGAGGATGTATAAACAAAATTTATTGTACACCGTACAGGGCAGCCAAGAGTTGCGAGTGGAGCCAGAATGTTTAAAAAGGTTAACGGGTTGCCAAGCAACCCGCTATGATTTCTGGCCGAATGAGTCATGGCTACATGAATCTAGGCCGCATACAGCGTAGCCAAAGTTCAGAGTAAAGCAAAATAATGTTTAAACAAAACATGACGGATATCCAAAGAATCCGATATCATTCCAGGCCGTCGGCCTCTAGGCATTTATGCCTGATACACAAAATTATGATCAAGGATATTGTTTAATACAAAAAAAATTGGCAATATTGTATTTTTAGAAATTACTTATTAAAGGTCATATGAAAAATCTCGAGGCTCGAGGTTTGCGACACATTTGGAAATGTTGAATAAACAAAATATTTGTTAGTCTTGCCAGGGCAAACATTTATTTATAAATTTTATTCATTAGTTCAACTATGTAATAATCAATATACTTAGCCTATTGTATTCTGCTATAAAACTTGGAATCAAAAACAATTTGCACTGGCATGTAACTTATAAATAAACTCTAAGAAAAATTCTGTTGTAGATATAAATTATTCATCAACTAATATTAAAAGGGTCACCGAATAGAATGTTTTTTGGAACACTATTTGTATTTGTACAATAGGGTTCGATGAAAGGGAGAGTTCAATTCAAACAATCTATTTATCTGAGGCAAACATGTTAATTTAAATTGAATTTTCGGTCACATAGTAGTTATTACATTTGTAACTAGAATTTCTACGAATTTTTGTTGATTTTACTGTTTGTGCGTATATTTTTTATTTTTCATTTATCCGTGTTGTTTTCTGCACGAAAATCTATTTACAATAGGACTATTTTTAAATTTTCTGTTTTCTAAATATAAAATAGAAACAAATTAAGGATTAACGGGTAAAACCCTTTAAGTTAGCAAAAATTTAAAAATTACTTAAATAAATTCTTCCTCAGATAAATTAACAAAAAATAAGTGGATTTGGCTATATTTACGTATATCAAAAACTGACTCCCAACAAAGTTGCAGAGCGTTAAACTAACATTCAAAAAAGCGATTTTTTTTGTAAAATGTTTTCTGTTGCCATTTTTTCTTTGAATTTTTTGCCAGTGCTGTAGATTTAAAGGCCCAATATTCTAAGAAGAAAAAAAATTAAAGCGACTCCCTTAAAAAAAATGGGGGGTTTGGTACCTTTTAACATAAAAGAACTTGCTTTATCGATCTTAAAATCAAAAAAAACCTGAATTTTTAAATATTTTTATAGCGAAATAAACTTTGGATCTTTCTTAGTTAACAAGCTATTTACAATTTTTTAACTAAATTTTTAGAGCAATTCGTCCGTCCTGGACTTAACATATCAACAAAACTAAGAGTAGGTCAGGAGTTTTTGAAAATTATTTTAAAGAAAGAAAGAACATACCCTACAAGTTTATTATTTAAAGAAGCTAAAGTATTTAATATACGTCAATTGTATTTTTTTAAAGTTGTTATGAATTATCATACTAAACAAATATTTCACATACGAAACCATTCATATAACACACGCAAACGGCTTCACTTAATACCGAAAATGCAAAAATCAATTGGTCAACGATCATATATATATCAAGCTCCAAAATTCTATAATATAATTCCTGAAAACGATCAATCTATAAGAAATGTCTATCATTTTAAGTCATCTCTAAAAACATTTTTGTTTGAAGAAGATTTAATTATTTCTATTAATTTTATTATATAATTAGTACATTTCAAAAAATATAATAGTATACTTTATACTACATTTATGTTATTTTTAACCTTACTTGCCAGTCGAAACAAGCGTTTGTTCGCTCATCGACAACTTTATATTTATTTTTCTTGTACGTATATTTTTTCTTTACTTGTTTGTATTCATGTTTTTTGAAAAATAAATATTTTATTATTATTTTATTATTATTATTAGAACCGAAAAAAAAAAGATGCTATTCTATCCTGGTAAAATATTTAGGGAGAATGCATTCATCGTCCATTTTATGGCGCTTGGAGATACTTCTTGTAAAACGAAGATAGTATCCTCCATTTTTGGATCGTGGACTCAATTCCTTAGAAGAGGACTCAATTCCTTAGAAGAAGGTGGTATAGGTTGTGCCTGTACTCTAAATTTCTAGTATCTAAGAATTGTTTCTGCAAAATAATCTTTGTTTTCCTACCGGAGTCCATATAGATGTCATCCGGAATGGGACGTTTCGACGCAGCCGTTTCGACACAACCGTTTCGACGCGGCCGTTTCGACGCGAGGACATTTCGACGCTGGCCGATTCGACGCCGGGCCATTTCGACGCCAAATGTAATTTTTTATAAGAAGGTAATAAATTATTAAAAAAAAAAATATTTGAAATGTCTACTTTTTTGCAAATCTATTCTTTGTATAAAATTGGGTAATTTATCTTGTTCCTTAAATATCGCAGTAAGCATTGATATATAGCTGCAGTAAATATGTAACCATTAGCTGGCTTATGTTTTCATATCTATAAAAGGCAAAAACAATTAATCTCTGAAAATTAGGTACCTAAAAAGATTTTTAATGAATTACCTAAATATTAATATTAATACATAATGTTATATTAAGAAGTTAATTATCCCATTTTAGGTACCTGATCCTAGTTAGATTAAACAATTAACTAATTTTTGATCCTAAATGTCGATAATTCATTTCCATTACAATATATTATATACAGGGTGTCCCGAAATTAGACGGTCATATTTTAACAGCGTAAAATAGGAGTAAAAGTTCAAATAAACATAGGTCCGAAAACGTTTCTTTTCCGAGATACAGGGTGTTAAAAGTAAAGTCCTGATGACACATTTTTGTAAATATTTTCTAAACACTTAAAGATAACTAATTGAAATTTGGTACAAATGCTTACAGTTTTACGCTCTATGTAATGGACTAAATCTTAGTTTTTGTTCATCTTCATAGATAGGTAAATTAGGGGGGGGCTTAAGGTAAAATTGCCCTAAGTTTTTTTGTTGTCAGTTTTTAACATTTTTGACTAAAAACCCAATGCTTTTTTTACAATAAAGCTACTCTTGCTGAATCTCGCTAGGACGCACCATTTTCTAGACAAAAGCATTTGAAAATTTCATGATAAATTCATATTATCTTATTCGAAAGTGCAATCAAAAATTAGTAGGCCTGGAATCCAATAGCTGCTTTTCAATTTTTTGAGACGCTGTGATAAACAAAAATTGGCTGTCAATTGTGTAATTATTTGTACTTTTTTTGCGTGAAAGAAAAATACTTCTAATAAATGGAGAGATTTTCAAATAGTGAATTGGCAGATATTCATTTTGTATATGGTTTGTGTAATGAAAGGGCAAGAGCAGCGGTACGAGCATACCGTAGACGGTTTCCTAACCGAAGAATTTCTGACTACCGTGTATTTATTAATAAACATAGAAATTTGGTTGACCATGGTTCATTTCAACGTGATCGTGGACAAGGGAGACCACATGGGAACAACAATTTGGAACACGCCCTTAATTTATTTGAAGAGGACCCAAGAAGGAGTATTCGAACTGTTTTCACCCTTTCAGAAATACCACGAGCAATAGTAAGTAATAATTACGTCCCTTTTTCTTTATACTATTTTATACAAGTATTAGAAATTAAAAATTTTAACAAACCGACTTCAAAAACGTGTAGATGCCATCACCACACCTTAACCAAATTTATATTGGACTACCCCGGAGGTATCCCCTTACTAACAAAAAAATAATCATATAAATCGAACAAGGTGGTAAAGCATTATCGCCAAACATACATAAAAAATGAAGAGTTTGAGGATTTTCTCATAGACCCAATTATTAGATTTTAACCAAATTTATACGGGACCACTCCTGAAGTACCCCCTTTCTAACAAAAAAAGAATTATTGAAATCGGACACCGTGTTAAAGAATTATCGCTGAACATACATACATAAAAAAAAATATCGCGACGAATTGAGAACCTCCTCCTTTTTTGAAGTCGGTTAAAAATAACACGAACAATTTTTAGATTAAAGGCATTTTTAAATTCTTACTTTAATTTACGTGTCTTTTAAAAAATATGATCATTTAGGTTGGAAGACTGTTAAGAATGCAGGGTATTCATCTCTATCATTATCAACTTGTTCAAGCCTTACGACCCCACGACTTTTTACCACGAATGGAGTTTAGTGAATGGATAAGAAACCATCAGGAACTGCTTCTTTTTATTATGTGGAGCGACGAGGCTACATTTAATAGAGATGGTGTTTTTAATATTCACAATCACCATTTTTATTCACAAGAAAATCCTAGGGTGGTGCGACGTCGATTTTTTCAAGATAGATTTTCTATTAATGTTTGGGCGGCAGTAATCAATGACGGATTAATTGGGCCGATTGAAATTCCTGCTCGGTTAAATTCAATTGAGTATCTGAATTTTTTACAAACTCACCTTGAACCCATTCTGGATAATCTCCCATTAAATATTCGACATCAGCTGCACTTTAAGCACGACGGAGCGCTAGCCCATTATGGCGTTAATGTGAGAAATTGGCTAAATAAAAGATTTCCGGGTAGATGGATAGGAAGAGGTGTTCCCATACCGTGGCCACCTCGATCTCCGGATTTAAACCCATTAGATTATTACTTCTGGGGTCGTATAAAAGATATGGTATACGCTACAGAAGTTGACAGTGAGGAAGAGTTGCGTGAAAGGATACGTTTGGCAGGCAATGAAATACGGCAAAATAATTTTGAAGTAATGCGAGCTTCACATGCAATTACCCGTAGAGCCGAAATGTGCCTTCGTCAGCAAGGCAACGTTTTTGAACATTTACTTTAACTGTTGTATAAATTGATATTTTTAGTAGAATTTTTGTTATTTTTAGTAGTATAGACAAAAACAATTTTTGAGATTCATTTGTTTATCGCCGTCATTTTAACCTATTTTAAGTCATCCTTAGGAAAATAAAAGTAGATACTTCACGTTAAAAAACTGAAAATTATTATCAAATAGCATTTGCAATAATTAAAAGTAGGTAACTAATGATTTCTTCTCTAACTCAGTCAAACTTCATATTTTCAAGAAATTACCAGCTATTCTTAATTTCAAATACAGTTTTGCTATAATTTTACGATATTTAACGTATCTGATTTACTTTTACCATTCTAAGGATTACCCTAAAAGAGTTTAAACGTCGGCAGTTAAAGAAATGAATTATCATCAATCATTTTATTGGGCAAAAGCCAACCAAACCATTAAAAAAAACAATTGATTAGTTTAAGTTTAAATACTATTTAGTTTTACCATTTAAAGTTTCTTTATAAAATTAACATTAAATTAAAGCTAAATAAATTTTTTTAGTCACCGGTTTTCCAAACCTGAAAAAAAAATTCTGATTCCTGCTAATTATTGTTTGCACTTTCGAATAAAATAATATGAACTCATCATAATATTTTCAAATGCATTTTTCTTGAAAATGGTGCGTCCTAGCGAGATGCAGCAAGAGTAGCTTTATTGTAAAGAAAACATTGGTTTTCCAAATTTTTTAGTCAAAAATGTTAAAAACTAACAACAAAAAACTTAGGGCAATTTTACCTTAAGCCCCCCCTAATGTACCCATTATGAAGATAATCAAAAACTAAGATTTAGTCCATTACAAAGAGAATAAAAAGGTAAGCATTTGTACCAAATTTAATTTAGTTATCTTTAAGCGTTTAGAAAATATTTACAAAAATGTGTCATCAGGACTTCACTTTTAACACCCTGTATCTCGGAAAAAAAACGTTTTCGGACCTATGTTTATATGAACTTTTACTCCTATTTTAAGATGTAGATTACGCTGTTAAAATATGACCGTCTAATTTCGGGACACCCTGTATACAGAGTGTTTTTAAATTTATGCGACAAAATTCAGGAGGTGATTCCTCGTATGAAATTAGGATGAGTCTTTTCTATAACAAAATTTCTCCAGCCCACCCCTTTCCGAGATATCACCCTTAAGAGGTGGTAACTAAAATTGAGTTTTTATTTTTTTCTAAAAAAGTTATAAACTGGAAATTTTTTAAATTTTCGTGCACTCGCAAAGGACTAAACTTGGGTATTTTTTCAATATTATGAATCGTATTAAATTTTACATCTTTACTGTTTTCCACTCAATTTATTATAATGTGTTTATTTTTTTCTTTGAAGCTATTGGTTTTGGGAAAAAAATTTAAAAATAATTTTTTTTTTAAATGAAACAAGGATTTCAAGTTATAATTTTATTTCATAAAACTTCATCTCGAAAAAAAAATTTTGAAAAATAGTAAGGCTTGTTAATTTCACCCCCTTATAATGTAACAGAAATAATGAAAAAATACCCGTGGTTAGTCCTTTGCGAGTACACGAAAATTACAAAATTTCAAGTTTCAAGATTTACTGAAATTTTAGAAAAAAAAAATAAAAACTCAATTTTAGTCACCACCTTTTAAGGGTGATATCTCGGAAAAGCGTGGGCTGAGGAAATTTTGTTATAGGAAAGACGAGCAATCACCTCCTGAATTTTTTTGTCGCATGAATTTAGGACCACCCTGTATTTACAGATTTTGAAGGACTCAAAACATTGGTTTATTGATGGAACATTTAAACCAACTGCCTCAATTTTTTACTTACATAATTATAGCTAAATAATTTGGGGGAATTCATCCTGTTCTTTATGCTCTCCTGCCCAACAAACGGCAAACTACATATGCCCAAATGATTGGTATAATGGGACATTTACAGCCAGCTGCAAATCCGGAAAAAATTTCATGCGATTTTGAACTGGGTGCCATAAACGCTTTCAAAGAAGAGTTTCCAAATGCAGCTGCTAGGTTGTTTTTTTTTTAATTTGGTGAAAAATATAAAAAAAACATTTGGCGCAAATGAATTTACTGGTTCGATATAATACCGATGCTGATTTCAGTCTTCATGCACGAATGGTGAAAATTTTGGCATTTGTTCCTGAAGAAGACATGGATATTGCAATCGACCATTTACTTGAAGAATTGTCTAACGAGTTGCAACCTCTAATAGAATGGTTCGACGACTCATACGTAGAACGTCCTCAACGACAGTGTCAAAGAAGGCGCAATCCACCCTTTTCGATCACATTGTGGTCTGTCTACAACCGCGTTTTGGAGGGTACAGACAGAATGAACAACCACGCCGAAGCTGCACACAGACGACTTCAAAACGAAATGTCTATAAATCATCTAACGATATGGAAATTTATTGATGCACTTAAAAAGATACAAACAGGAAGGGACTTGTTTTATGAACAATTACTGTTGGGCCAGCGAACGCCAGCTAAATAAAAAAAACATCGTGATTGTGACGAGAGGATTTTAAACATCGATTATAAAAAGAGAAATATAAACAAATATTTAAAAGCAATATAACATAATTATATTATGCATTATTATTAAAATTAAAAGAGACATTTCAAATATATTATTTTGTATGAATTATTACCTACCTAAAAAAAATACAGTTGGCATCGAAACGGCCCGGCGTCAAAACGGCCGGCGTCGAAATGTCCTCGCGTCGAAACGGCCGCGTCGAAACGGCTGCGTCGAAATGGCCGCGTCGAAACGTCCTAGACCGATGTCATCGGATCCTTTAATCTCAGATCTTCGGCGAGAATCTTGTAAAATCTGGCTCTGGCAGGTATATCTAATATACTCTAACATTACTTCCCCTGCCGATAAACTTATTGTTCTTCGTTAGGGACTTGCATTATTGGTCTTAGCAGCCAAATTCTTTAGCTCGATTGAACATATGTTATATTTCTTTTTTTTTGTTCCAGATTGCTGGTTCACCATGGAGTTCTCTCTACATTACATTTACGGATTTGTAACAGATCATCTTAGCCAAGCAAGGTGTATAAATATGGATAAATAATGAAAGTATAAACATTGGAATTACTATTGATCTGTTTTAGGAACGGAATTAGTTTATAATTAAATAAAATAAGGAACTATTAACAAGTAATTTTTACGACGTAATTTACGTGTTGGCAAGTTTTTCAAGGAGTTTTTTTAAGTACATTAAAATTATCAGCTGGAAAGATCGATAGAGCCCTTAAACTTATAGGACAACAATTTTCCACTCCTAGCGACCGTAAGGGAATAGCTGCATCTGCAAATAAGACATCTCTGGAAAAAAATGCTGATCTAAACGCATTTATTGAGGAATTTCCTACATATGCAAGCCACTAATCAATAAAACTACGTAATTTTTTGCATTATTATTTTGCCGCATCAACCCGCATCATTAGCGGAAACAAAAATTAATGTTTACATTTTACAGTAGTTACATTTTAAAGAAGAGGTTAGTGGCTTTGAGAAATTGTATACCTTTGTCACACTTTTCAGGAAATATAATATTGATATTATGATATGAAAATACCCAGTATATACAAATTAAAATTTTGCTCGAGTCTCTTGTAAGGGGTGGTTCCTTCTCCAAAAATTTCACAAAAACAAAGTAAAATATAATTAAATTAATTCTTAGTGTCTTTAGATCCTTTTCTTATCTGATTACTCTTGTACGGCTGTTTTATCTAATCGAACTGTTGCTGGTATCTGTCTTACTGCTTTGCCTAATTTAACTGGTGCTTATCACTGTACCTTTTCTTTGCTGCTTGGCTCTAATTAGCTTCTATGCCTTCGCTTCCTCAGTTCCTCTTACAGAATAACAAAGGAGTACAGTAAAGGTGGGGATATAACGTCACATTCCATAGGCGTACTTTGCAAAATATGTTTCTATAATATAAATAAGGTTACGGTTTATAAAATGGTAAATACGCATATCGTAGATTAAATTTTGAATGAAAAAAGTTATATTATTTACAAAAAATAAAAATAAACCTTAGCTTCTCACAAAATTGTTACACTTTAACATTGATTAAACTAATAAATAACAAAGATTCTATTCTTTTGGTATTAAAAGTATCACACTTCAGTATCAAAAATCAAAGATTAAAAAAACAAAAAGTTCAAAAACTATCTTTAAAAGTCACTGTCTTCACTAAAACTACTTTTTAACCGACTTCAAAAAATCTGATGTGTCCAACACATGACTTTCCTATCTAGTTATTATAGGCATTTTCCGGTTATTTTGTACAACCTATTGCAGCATGTCTATAAATGTTTAGAGGATAAACTAAATATATACATTTTACACATACATCTACCTCGAAACATTTTTCTATAGATATTCATTGAAAACGAAAATACAGAAAAATTTAAATTTAGCACTTTTCCATTACGGACCATTTTAGAAAAATCATGTATAAACAAAAATTATAGAAATCGATATCGCAAACAACTTTTAGTTCAACAATTTTCATAAAAATCAGAATTTTGCACATTTTGTCAAATTTCTCGAATACGGACCATTTCAGGAAATTTTGACATAAAACAAAAATTATAGATAATAATATTAGAAGTAACTTTTATTTGATCAATTTTCTTCTCCAAACATAAATAACAGATATATTCCATAAAATATAAAAACGGCCTCCCATAAAGTACCCCCCCAGATGTTCCAACTTTGTCCAAAATCTAATCATTTCACGTCAGGCCGAAATAAACCTTAAGTTTAAAATTTAATGTTTTTTCCTTTATCCGTTTTTGAGTTTTCTTAAAATTTCGAAATTTACACATTTTCTCAAATATCTCGAATACGGTCCATTTTAGAGAAATTATGTATGGGACAAAAATTATAGAGAATTATATTATAAACAACTTTTATTTAAACAATTTTTATAAAAAATTATGTTTTTTACATTTTGTCAAATTTCTCGAATACGGACCATTTTAGGAAAATTTTGCATAAAACAAAAATTATAGATAATTATATTAGAAGTAACTTTTATTTGAAGAATTTTCTTCTCCAAACGTAAATAACAGATATATTCCATAAAATATAAAAATGACCACCTATAAAGTACCCCCCCAGATGTTCCGACACTGCCCAAAATCTAATCAGCTCATTGGACGCTGAAACAAAGCTTAAGTTTAAAATTTGGTGTTTTTCTGTGTATCGGTTCATGAGTTATGCGTTATACAGACACACACACACACACACACACAGACACACAGACACACACACACACACACACACACACACACACACACACACACACACACACACACACACACACACACACACACACACACACACACACACACACACACACACACACACACACACACACACACACACACACAGACATCATCGCGAAAATAGTCAAAACGGATTCAGGGGACCTCAAAACGTAAAAATCCGTCGAAAACTCGAGGTCGAAAAAAATCATGATTCCTATACTTTCCTTATATCTGTATACAGATAGGAAAGTAAAAATCTGATGTGTCCAACACATGACTTTCCTATCTAGTTTTTATACTGAAAAATTTAAATTTAGCACTTTTCCATTACGGTCCATTTTAGAAAAATCATGTATAAACAAAAATTATAGAGATCGATATCGCAAACAATTTTTAGTTCAACAATTTTCATAAAAATCAGAATTTTGCACATTTTGTCAAATTTCTCGGATACGGACCATTTCAGGAAATTTTAACATAAAACAAAAATTATAGATAATAATATTAGAAGTAACTTTTATTTGAACAATTTTCTTCTCTAAACATAAATAACAGATAAATTCCATAAAATATAAAAACGGCCTCCCATAAAGTACCCCCCTAGATGTTCCGACTTTGTCCAAAATCTAATCATTTCACTTCAGGCCGAAATAAACCTTAAGTTTAAAATTTAATGTTTTTTTCTTTATCCATTTTTGAGTTTTCTTCAAATTTCGAAATTTACACATTTTCTCAAATATCTCGAATACGGTCCATTTTAGAGAAATTATCTATAGGATAAAAATTATAGAGAATTATATTACAAACAACTTTTGTTTGAACAATTTTTATAAAAAAAAATATTTTTTTACATTTTGTCAAATTTCGCGAATACGGACCATTTTAGGAAAATTTTGTATATAACAAAAATTATAGATAATAAAATAAGAAGTAACTTTCATTTGAAGAATTTTCTTCCCCAAACGTAAATAACAGATATATTCCATAAAATATAAAAATTACCACCTATAAAGTACCCCCCCAGATGTTCCGACTCTGCCCAAAATCTAATCAGCTCATTAGACGTTGGAACAAAGCTTAAGTTTGAAATTTGGTGTTTTTCCGTGTATCGATTCATGAGTTATGCGTTATACAGACACACACACACACAGACACACACACACACAGACACACACACACACACACACACACACACAGACATCATCGCGAAAATAGTCAAAACGGATTCAGGGGACCTCAAAACGTAAAAATCCGTCGAAAACTCGAGGTCGAAAAAAATCATGATTCCTATACTTTCCTTATATCTGTATACAGATAGGAAAGTAAAAAGGAGTAGGTTCTCAATTCGTCGCGATATTTTTTTTTTATGTATGTTCAGCGATAATTCTTTAACATGGTGTCCGATTTCAATAATTCTTTTTTTTTAGAAAGGGGCTACTCCAGGGGTGGTCCCATATAAATTTGGTCAAAATCTAATAATTAAGTCCATGAGAAAATCCTCAAACTCTTCATTTTTTTAGTATGTTTAGCGATAATGCTTTACCACCTTGTCCGATTTATATAATTCTTTTTTTGTTAGTAAGGGGGTACCTCGGGGTGGTCCCATATAAATTTCGTTAAGATGCGGTGATGGCATCTGCGCGTTTTTGAAGTCAGTTTTTTTAAATTTTTAATTTCTAATACTTATATCATTATCTTTTCCGAGGTTTAATATTATAGGGTTTATTAAGTTTTCTATAGCCATATCCATTTACCAAAATGAATTTTCCACCTTTTTAACATGGTTAATAAAATTTCTCCAATGTTCTCCATAAACATCTGAAACTGCCTTCAAGAATAAATTTTACACATCAGGTTATTTAAATGTTGTATTGTTTCGAGAAAATAACATTTTAGTTGTAACCAGATTTAACTCCACGTGATAAGAAAACAATCTGATATTTTCAATTCCTTTTTCTCGAGATATCTCCTCTATAATATGTATTTTAAATTTGTTTTTATTCTGCCTTCAAGGATTTAGAAGGATTGATAATATTTTTAGACTGAAGACATTTTGAAATATCTTTTTTTCCATCTTGTTGTAGGTAGTGACTCCTTTAATCGACTGTGATACGATACATTATCCAAAACAAAAATGAAATTGGCTGGAATTTTTTTTATAATGTTCTGACACCAATTTTCAAACAAAGGGCCATCTGTTTCTTCACGGTAGTCTTTTGTTTTCTTTTACTCGAATATTAAAAACTATCTGGCAAAAATACATCGGTGCTTCAAATGTGGGTTATTATTAAATGAATTCCATTTCCTGTGGGATTTTTTAATCACCAGAGACCACTTGCATAAAAGCTTGTTTTTTAGTTTTGATAGAGGTACCTTGCCAATTTTTTTTTACTGTATTCCCTCATTAACCCATTTTTCATCTAAATAAAATACCTGTTTATGCTGATTCCTTGCGTCTTTCTCTGTTAAAAAGCTGTTTCTCTCACGTGTTTTTTATAACGTAAATTTAAATCATGTAATATTTTTTTGCAGATGAAAATACGAGAGTATTTCTATTCTATTTCCGAGTGTAATTTTTTTCAATTGTAAAAAATTCATTTCAGAAGAAAAAGAATGTACCATTTGCCTTATTACATTCTTTACCCAACTTTCAATAAAGGTTTTGTTTCTTCCTGGGGGCTTTTTCAGATATGACACTTCTTCAATAACTGTATCTTTTATAATAATGCTATACAGTATCCACTTAGATACTTCAGTATAGGCCTCACATATAGCGGCTATTTTATCGACAGAAAGTGAAAGTCTTTTTAAAGAATATTAAATACATTAAGATAATTAAGATAATGCTTTTTGTCACTAGGTCGTTTACGCGTACTTCTGCTTGCAATATTTTTTAATGCACTTGCCATTCTCATATAACTGTAAAATTATAATATATACTAATACAATATTCCGAATCAATTAAAATACATACGATAAGGCTACGAATAAATAAAGTCTGACTTAGCTGTCAAAATTAAAGGTTTATTACAAAAAAAAACATGGAAACATGAATAAGTCTGAACGAAAACTTTTATTAGGCAGATTAGATGTATTAGAATTTTAATTTTAACTACAAATAAGCATTAAAGTATGAAGTATAAATAAAATGTCTACCTTTAAAACATATTCCACGTTCTGCAAATTAAATTACTGCACTCCTTTCTTCTCTAGACTATAGTTCTCTTCCATCTTCCTTGATTTACCTTTATCTTTCCATTAAATAAAATTTTCTTCACCTTGCTTTACTTTATCTTCTTTCCTCCAACTTAACAATAATCAATAAACTGTACAATAGGTTTCATACCATATTATTAGCATTCTAAATTCGGAAATTCTGCAGTTTATAGTGCATCAACATTTCAACAAAGAAAGATGTTTTTTCTAAGTAAACAAGCCTTCCAATCACAAAAATAAAAACAAAAATCGCAGTGGTCACATGAAAAAAATGAAAAAATACTAAAGTAATTTACCTAACCTGTGCGGCCGGAGTCATCGCGGGTGCTTAGCAAAAAAAAGTATACATAAAAAGAGGAAAACTTATACAGGGTGTTTCATTGGTAAATGGGCATGTGTTAACTGCATATGGGGGTTGCCTGGGTGGTTCCAAAAAACCCATACTTCATGGGTCTGTCGCCCTTTATAACCGAGATACAGTGTGTTTTATCAATTTTGCCGATTTCTTTCTAGGCTTATAACTTTTTAAACACGCTGTATATTTTTTTGATATTTGGTATACAAGTACAACTGAATTTGTCAAATCCAGTGACGTATTAATAATAGGGAAAATCCAGTCCCGGATTAACAAAAAATTTACAAATTTTTCGATACCTAAAACAACACCCTGTATATCATAATTTTGAGTATCTGTTTACAGATTTGAAAAGGGCAGAAAAAATTGAGTTCCACCAAGTGGTTTTGGTATTTCCGCATACAGTTTTCTTACTTATTAATTTGAGTCAAATCTAACTGTTTCGATAAAAAGATGAAATAAAATTAAAAAAAATATTTTTTTCCTAATTAAGTATTTACTTTTCTAGTTTAAATTCATAATAATAATTAACCTCGTTTATTCTTTTAATTTTTGCATCTCAATCTTTTAAAAAAGCGCAACGACAGGTCTGTATTGGGTATAAAATTCTTAAAATTCTAATTTCAATACTATCTTAAACGCCCTGTACTTGTAACGGCAGTGTGGTAATATTTGTTAAAAACGTAAAATATTATACACATAAGAAAAGGTGAAAACATTCACATTACAAAATAGTATTTATTATAGGAAAGGAACTAAAAATAAGTAAGAAATAATTATGCAAAAAAAATTTAAATTAAAGAAATAACTATAACAGTTGCTCAAAGTGAACACCGTTTTGTTCAATACATTTCTGAGCTCTTTCCTGTCTAGTGTTTACATCAGATGAATACACTTTCGACTTTAAATAACCCCAAACATGATAATCGATTGGGTTAAAGTCAGGTCCCCTTGCAGGCCCGTTGTGATGTCCACCTCTGCCCATCCAATGATTTGTAAAGTTATCGTTCAGAAAGTTTCTCACTGCTACCCTGAAATGGGGTGAAGCCCCATCATGTTGGAAGTACATTCCTGCAATGTTCACACCTGTATCATCTAGAAGTATGGGTAAAACATCTTGCAGGAATTCTAAATAAACCTCACCAGTTAGTCGACGTGGTAAAACATGCGGTCCAATCAATCGGTTGTTAATAACACTACACCAAATATTAACAGAAAATCTTATCTGTGAGTGTGTTTGTCTTATGGCAAACAAATTTTGTTCGGCCCAAATATGAGCATTTCTTAAATTATTAATACTGTCTGAGCCTCATAAGTAAATAAGCATCTGTGTAATATTCGATTGTTTCTTAATGCCCACCTACTAAAAGCCAGTCGAGAAATTTCATCTCCTTCATACAGCCTCTGCACTTGTTGTAAATGGTATGGATAAAGATTATATTTTTTAAATCTTCGCCAAACGGTTGACGGAAGAATATCTAGAATATTTTGCTCCAATCCAATATGTTGTCTCTCATGTTGTTCATTTTCTTTTGAGGTTGGGAATTTACCATGTTTATATGGTAACTAAATACATTAGAAAATGTTTTGTCATTTGGTAACCTTCGACCAGGAAATCGGCATCCATATTCCCTTCGGGCAGCTTTTCTTTTCCATTACCATCACAAAATCCATACATATACAACATATCTGCATATTCATTATTTTTAAATTTATGGGGCATATTGAGCAAGAAATTATCAAATAACACAAGTACAAACTCGCAAATTATGTTCCACTGACAATAATACACAGATCTGACAAATTGGTTTTTTTATACTATAGCCTTAGATTATTTTCTAACTTCTTTGACTACAGCCTACATGACTATTACTAAAAATAGGAAAATCCAACTTAAATGGTATTATTCACTGAAATAAACAATACTTACTAGAAACCATAGTATTTAATTACTTTTTTATTATTGCATCCGAAGAATTAAGAAATGAACGAGTTTTAAATAAAATATTAATTAGAAATAAGTAAAGAAATTTATACATAATACATTTTCCATTATTTTTAACAATTAAAATTTAGAATATTTCGCAGATTAGTGTTTCGAAGCAAAGGTGTTCTTTGTTCGAAATGTGAGTGTCTTTTCATTATTTGATTAAAATTTTAATTATTTTAACAAATATTACCATAATTTCACATAGAGGGGGCGTTCTTAATTTAGTCGTTAAATTTAGAATTTTTTTTTAATACGGACCTGTCGTTGAATTTTTCAATAAAATTGGATTAAATAATCAAGACGATAAGGTTGACGATTTTCTTAGTAAATCTCGATAAGTCAATAATAAGGGATAAAATATTTTTTTTTTATTTTATTTCATCTTTTCATCAAAACACTAGATTTGACTCAAATTAATAAGTAAGAAAACTGTATGCGGAAATACCAAAACCACTTGGTGTAGCTCAATTTTTTCTGCTCTTTTCGAATCTGTAAACAGATATTCAAAATTATGATATACAAGGTGTTGTTTTAGGTATCAAAGAATTTGTAAATTTTTTGTTAATCCGTACCTGGATTTTCCCTATTATTGATACGTCATTGGATTTGACAAATTAAGGTGTACTTGTATACCAAATATCAAAAAAATATACAGCGTGTTTAAAAAGTTATGAGCCTAGAAAGAAATGGCAAAATTGATAAAACACCCTGTATCTCGGTTATAAAGGGCGACAGGCTCATGAAGTATGGGTTTTTTGGAACCACCTAGGTGACCCTCATATGCAGTTAACACATGCCCATTTATCAATGAAACACCCTGTATAACTTACCTAACATGTGCAGCCTGCAACCTTATTAAAATAATTACAAGAAAAATTACCTGATCTACATAAAAAATTCATAACCCCTATATTCACTACCGCCTTCACCATTATAAAACAATAATAAATTTATTCAAAAGTAACCTCAAACTTGATAAACAGAACGGATATACTTTCTTGTGATAATACTCTTTAAACCTGCCCTTTTTAAGTATTTCCCTTAATTTATTGTTATTTTACCCCTCGTTTTACTCGCATTTATTATAAATTATTTCTTTTTTAAGATCACGTACTTTATTTTAAAAAATTACTTGATGTTATGCGATTATAGGTTATAGCAACTTATAGCCACAAAACTATTTTTGTGTTAAAGTAGATCCATAGAGAGCAATACAATTTACAAAGGCCTTCTTTCAACATACAAATAAATGACAACTTTATAATTAAAATAAAAAACACAACAAAATGTCTCGGTATCAAAATTTGAAATGGGTGGATCACATTACGTCATTAACAACCAAAGTTAGAAGATTTATTTTTAAATTTTATGAATTGAGGAAATTTATGAATAGGAGTTTGAATCTTTTTTACGATATGGTATAATGTGGACTATATGATATTTCACTTCAATCCCTTAATGTAATCCAAAATCCTATAATTATACATTATATCTACCTCTCTTTTATGTAATAAAAAAGTGCTTTGCATAAGAACATTATACTATCTGTCTTGCTGTACCTTTATTTTTGGAAAGCCTGAATTGAGATACACTACAAATTATTTGCAATAAATATCAAAAGAAGCATACAAACATTTTTAAAAAATTTGACATTTAAGAGCCATTCACACATCACAGTTGACAACTTGATATTTGACAGGCACAGCCAAGCATTATTCTGATTTTTGCCAAACAAAATGGTCGATTAATTATTCTATGAGATTGCGACAGAGAGCCAGTAAATTTGATAAAGGTGTTTTTGTGGCTAGGGGCGAAAAAGTCATTTTTAAGAATTTGTTTATATATTTTTCATAAATTGGCAGGCTTGGCGACTAATTTCGAATAAAAATAGCTTCCAAAATGGCTATCGTTGCAAGTATGAAGGTCGCAACTAACCTTAGAAATCTCACCTTTACAATGAACAGCTGTTGTTTGACAGGTCGTTGGAGAATGTTTGCAATGTATGGAATGTTAAGAATGTTAGGAATGTTAGACGTTAGAAATGATTGGAATTCGTAAAATTAGTCACATAAGAAATGCATAGGCGGATTTTAAGAAAATTGATATTAAAATAGTTAGGACGAACCGAAAATTCTGAAAATCAGTAGGTTTCTAAGTTAGAAGTAATTATTCTAGAAAATCAAAACTGCAAGTCAATCAGAACTTTCTTTCTAAAGTTATCGTGCCGGAATACATACACACAGACGACCAGACGAAACATTTTTTGCATTTTTGGACTAAGAATGATCGACAACATGAAACAGTTTTAAAAAATGAAGGAAGGAAATTTTTTCGTTTGCACGAATGCAATACTGAGGCCCCATAGAAAGGGCCTCGGTAAAATGACACCTACATTGGCAAATAGGAATTAAAACAAGTAAAAAAGTGAAGATTTTAAAAGTGATTAAATTTATTAAAATAAGTGTCCGTTAAGATTTTTTTTTTATTTTTAAGCTTTCAAAGATACATAAATAATTTTTTTTAGTAATGTGCGGATTCAGTATAAACTGCATTTTCACCACAAATTCATTTCTGACATTTTATTTTATTCCACCAAAAAAAATATCAACATCTTGATTTTATTAAAATAAATATAGTTTTTTTGGCAACTTCACCACCCCCAGAATCGTTCATAAATTTTGATGACGTCACATTTTTCCATATTTGTTATTATCTATGTCGTACTGCGATCTTTCTGCATTGAAATTTACACATTCTGTCACTAAATGCTTTATACCCACATACTTTGATTTTCTTTTACTATACGGAGAATGGTCGCACTGCGCAGATTTCTGAGTGCCTTTTAAAAGGAGATAGAAAACTCCGCCATTTTGAACCTTTATTACGTGTTGCCTACATCTTGGCGCAATATTTTTAATAGGTGCGTTTTAATCATCCGCTTCTGCTTCCAGAATTGTCGGTTCAGTCGTTTTAACCTGTCAGATTAAAACAAGAAAACCGACAATTCCGAAGCAGAAGCGGATGATTAAAACGCACCTATTAAAAATATTGCGCCAAGATGTAGGCAACACGTAATAACGGTTCAAAATGGCGGAGTTTTATATCTCCTTTTAAGAGGCACTCAGGAAGCTGCGCAGTGCGACCATTCTCCGTATAGTAAAAGAAAATCAAAGTATGTGCTTTATACTTAGACTTGTTAGGTTTTGCATGGTGCTTGGTGGTATTTTCTTGAAAATATGTCTTTTGTTTTTTCATAGGATTTGGGAAAAATTGAAACACCTTTAATAATGTAATCGTTAATCGTGATTAAAACAAAGAACATTTTTTATTGCAAACATTAGGTACAACAATTAGTTTCTTCCCAAGCAGTCTCATGTGGTACGACAACCAACATTTGACGTCCTTAGTTTTCTCCTGACCTGGCCATAAGAGATGACCATAAATCTGGTACAGTTTAAGACAGCTTAGTTAGAAAGAAATTTAATAGCAATGTAAAAGTAAATCAGGCTAAAAATTATATTTTAAAGGTTTATTTTTATATTCATTCTAAATTATAAAGGCCAGTTGCATTAATTATGAAAACCCCCTTTTCTCATACCCATTCAATTCATAACAAAAAAAAACCCTCGACCTAGTTTACAAACGCGAGAAAGGAAAACATTCTACAAATAAGGTAATTACAGTTACATGTTTTTATACTTTTTGCACTTAGGTGTCGTTGCCTCTCTCTCTATGTATTTATTGCTCTTTTACGCCTAATTTAGCACGTCACTGTCAGAAGCATAAATCTTCACTGAATGGAGAATTTCGTTAGGATCTCGAATACTTTCTTTAATATTTAATGTTGCAGCGTGAATTTTTTAACGAAATATAGAAGTTAGACAGAACTGGATTTAAAATTTTATTATCGAAATAAAAAAAATCGCAATGCGCGAACGAAAACATTTGTTTACGAGCGTGCGAAAAGTAATCCTTTTCCACGCGCCATTTCAAAATACAAAGTTGGGTTTTTTTACCGTAGCACGTTAGAGCAGACCTGTAACATTTGTGGTACAGGTTGTCGCAAACGTGCTAGTGCGAAATAGTAGTTTGTGCAACAAGAGTGGATATGGATTTTCCATTCGAGTTGTACAGTATATTTTTTCTACGACCCACTAACGAAAATTTACAAATTTACAAAACTATGATCATACTGTGAAGCGATAGCTAAAAAGCGACCTTATTTGCGATAGTTAAGCGAATTGGTGCTATGTTCACAAACATTAAAATATCAATTTCATCTTCATTTTCAGATGAATCAATTATTCGGATAAAGTATCCAGGCATAATTACAAATAAATTTACGGGTGCAGCCTCAATTAGGTTATTTTTTATTTTTCATTTGACAAATATAAGAAAATGCAAGATGTAATTTATCATGTCCTCTCTTTTCTACTTGCGTTACGCGATTGCGTCAGAAATGTAGCGAGAAATCGTTTCAAAGCTATGGAGTTAAATCAACATAGTTCCAAAAGCGATATTTGTAATGCGACATCACTGCAAAGCATGAACATAGTTTCACTGCAGAAATGTTGCCCAACCCTTTATTATAACCCTTTCTTATTCCAACCAGAGTAGAGGAAGCGATTATTGTCCATTACTTGAGGTATTTCCTAATTGCTGTTTTACTGCAAAAGGTATTCAAAACACAGATCTGAGTCAGCAGTGTTGTCATGCAAATTCCAGAGGAGGAACAAGTAGGCTGAAAAGCAAGACTGAATGTAAGGCACCAGAGCTAGTGGCTGAATCCAAGCCTAATTAGGGAAAGCCTGCCAAACTCCTTAGGGAAGAAAGGGTGAAAAATAGGTGCTTCCTAAATAATCACCCATCCGAGTAATAACCATAGTTAGTTCCGTTTTACGACATATATTAAAACAACAAAATAAACTAGATCGACTTATCCAGTTCATTGACCAATAAGACTGTATTCAGCCATTCCTAAGACATTTGAACCAAAATTAATAAATAATATAAGGGAAGGGTGGCTTAGTGGTACAGTCTCTGCCTGTAAATCCTAGAGTCAGAGGTTCGAATCCCACCGTTGGCCGGGATTTTTTTATTTACTTTAATTGTTTAAAACTAATTCTGATGCCTTGGTAGGATTCCCCACTCGACGATTCACTATTGGCTTCTAATTAACAGTGCTGTTCCTAAAGTGGCACTGGGAAACAGTTATAAAGCCTACATAGAACACGAGGCTAATGGCCTTAGTAGTCGAGGCCGATGACACCAAATTAAAAAAAAAATATGTTAATTTTTTAAAAGATATATATCTAAAATCTTTCGAAATAATATTAAAGTTTTCTCTTTTTTTTTATCGAATTTAAATTTAATTATTAAAATAAAGTATTTAAAAAATCATCTATTATTCGAAACTCTTTAAATGGACATTGATAAAAAAAATCGATTTTGCTGACATTTAAACTATTTGAAGGTTTCTCCATAAAAAAAGATTGCAAAACTTAAAGGAACCACCACTGAATAAAAATTTCTGTAAAAAATACACTGCAAGTTGAAACATACTTTTTTACTTTACATTTTATTCGAATAATGAAAGCGGATCTGAAATAATTATGCATACATTTGAATAACAAAGTAATATTTGGACATTTTTCGCATTAAATTGCTATTAGGAGTAATGGATGGTTCTACCAGAATTTGAATTTATGAAAACCATGTATCTTTAATGCAGAACATTATTATATTATGTACATTGTTGTTGTAATAAATCTATAACGTAATAGTGTGTACAGTATTTGTAGTTTTGCAGAAAACATCATATTGAAATCAACTGAAACGCAATGAATTTATTTGGTCCATCCACACAAATAATTTTCGTACGATGTAGTCACAAATACAAAGATTTAGGGTTATTTTTATGGCGTTGGATATGTTTTCCATTTAGCCAGAATCAATAATATTAAGTTTTATCGCACCTGTCTATTAACCCTATCTATTCCAGAAAAAGAAAGTCCCCCCCCCCCAAACAAGGAGTATGGAATTAGGTAGACACGGTCCACACCCAGGGGTCTATCAAGGTGACTGACACACAGATTAAAAGGACCTCGGTTTTTTTCAACCTAAATATTTTTACAACCAGACTTAGGGTTAAGTCGGGTAAGATGACGAACGTGTTAAGATGACGAATTGCGAATTTCTGCTACTAGAAAAGAGATGTCGCGACATGTGTAACCCCTTATGGTCTATTGGTTGTAAACTTTCTGCAGTATAAATGCGTAGCATCGTAGAAGAACGCTTAGTGAGTTGTGATGTGACCATTTATACTGTTTGTGTGCTTCTTCTTATAATTTTGGCTCGGGGCCAAATAAGCTCTAATTTTCGCAAGGTTTTTAAAATCTTATGTGCTTGTGTCTCTAAGATTACGAACCGTTGTTGTTGCTAAGATAACGAATTCGCCAACTTAGCTGCATGGCTTAATGTGTTTAAAACATGTTTAAATTTTAGTATGGGGAAATATACAAGAAAACCAAATAGACAGTTATGGAGTAAGGAGAACATGAGACAAGCATTAAGAGAAGTTATTAATAACAGTTTAAGCGTAAATGGAGCATCTAAAACCTATTCAGTTCCTGAGGCAACTCTTCGACGTTATGTAAGAAAACATACGGATGAGGTACGTAGTCTTCTATATCTTACAATCTTACCTATATGAAAATAAAGTTTAGATTTTTGGAAAATATAAATTCACTATAAAAAATCAAAATCTCTTTAAAAGATAAACCAACTAGGTTTTTTCATCCAGAATTTTCCACCAAATGTTGGCTGCTTCAAGCCAACTTTTACTGATAATTAATTGTTGGAGTTAAAAAACTACATATTAGAATTAGATAAAAGGGCATTTGGTTTAACAGAGAAACAATTTTCTTCAATTGTGTTTGACTACGCAGAAAATCATGGGATCGCACCTCGATTCAATATGAATAAGAAAAAAGCTGGTAGAGCATTTAATGAAAAATTTATAAAAAAATTTAGATTTTCCTTGAGAACTTCAGAATCAACCTCGATTGCTCACATGATAGGTTTTAACAAAGAAAACGTTAAACAGTTTTTTACGGTCTTTAAAGAATTAAAAATTAAAACACAATTTTGCAGCTAATCGCCCTTACAATTGTGATAAAACTGGAATTTGAAGAGTTCCTACAAAAAATCCTGAAGTTTCAACCAACAGAAACAGAAGAGTCATTAAAATTTCATCGGTAGAACGAGAAACTAACGTCACAGCTTTATGTTGTATTAGTGCTGTTGGTACGTATGTTTCTCCCTTTAAGTATTCCCAAGGGTAAGAATGCAACCTTTTTACTTAAATGGTTCTACGTTCCATTGGAGTAGCCCATCAGAGCGGTTGGATGACGACTGAAAATTTTACAAAATTTCTTGAACATTTCACTAACTTTGTGAAACCGAAGGAAGATGACCCCGTATTATTGATAATGGATAATCATGTAACACATGTTAATTTGGAAAGTATAAATTTATGCCGCACACATTACATAACATTACTCGGTTTCCCACCTCATACAAACCATAGAATGCAATCGTTAGATGTGTCTTTTTATGGACCTCCTAAAACAGCTTACACTATTGTATCTGACGATTTTTTAACCAACAATCCAGGGAAGGCAATTACTTTACACGATATTACAGCAACAGTTGTAAATGCTGTGAATGGATTTAAAGCAACGGGTATAGAAACGTTCGATTCAGAAATTTTCTGTTAATTGGACTTTGCACCTTCTAAAACTACTGACACATATCCTAATGCTACAACTTCCAATAAAGTCCAACCCGACCCACCCTTGTCCAGTCAGTCAATAGCTGATATCAATAACGATGAAGAGATTCAAAAAATAACGCAAACTCCGCCATCTACTGAAATCGTGGAAAAAATTAAAAAGAACTCTAATCTGTATGAAGATCATTCTTCTACTTCTTGTACGATACCAACCAAACAATTTTACTCAACACGACTTCCGCAATTGCCTGTTGTAGAAGTCAGAACTAAACGCAAAAGAGCTAAACTACCATCCCTCGTTATTTCAAGCACGCCAGTAAAAACTGTTTTGAAAACATAGGAACAGGAAAAGCAAGAGAAAGAGAAACAACAAAAACTTAGGGCAGCAGCCAAGGAGGAAAGAAACCCAAAGAATTACTAAAAAACAAGAAGAAAATGGAACCAAGGAAACTGGTTAAGAAAAGATTTAGTTTATCAGATTCGTCGAATTCGTCAATTAAAGTGGACTTGGTAGACACTGATGATGATAATAACTCTTCTGAGAGTAACGAGATATCTAATAATAAGTTAGGCGTCATCTGTGATGACGAAGGAAAAGTGTAAAAAATGGGCCCAGGTCGCGTGCACTGATCTGGATATTAAGCAAGCCAAAGCCAAGAAGTGGTTGTGCGATTTTTGTAAACGATAACTGAATTCGAACTTTGTTAAATATTTTTAAAGGATTTTGTGTTTTGTTTATTTTATTATCATAGAACGTTTTTTTATTTTTTTCTAGTTTGTTAGAGTTGGCTGTGACGGTATTTGATTTTTTCTTTTTTATTATAAGGTCTGTCGGGGTTACTGGGCCATGGTTTTACAATGTCTCATGATTTCGGTGGATTAAAATCAAAAATTACAGGGAACGCGTCTGCTCAGTAATTCCGTATTTTTTCAGTGAAGTCAAACATTGCTTCTTTTTCAAAAAAATATGTACAAGATGAGATAATCTCTCTTATTTTTTCATTTTTTTTTTTTTTTTTTTTTTCAAAATTATGCTAGGGGTCCACTTGTTCCAAGTGAAAGGGGTAACTGGACCATGCACCTATTTTTATGTATACTGTTGCTTTATAATAAACTGGGTATCTCGGCAATTTTAGGGTCCAATGAAGATTGCATAAAAAATATCTAGCATTAGCTAGAATAATGTTTCCTGTTGTTAACTGGCAATGTTATGAAGGTAGGTGTTGCTTGGGCGAGGAATAAAAGAACATCTGTTGAAAAAATAAGACCATTTGTTGAGGAAATAACATATACATACATTGATACAAAAGTAACATTTACGCCAACGAAAAAAAAAAATGTTTCAAAAGTAGGGTAAAAAACGAAGAAAGTATTTTTATTTAATATCTAACTGAAAAAACTTAACATAAGATGGTGAGATCTGAAAGATCAGTGCTAAAGCCAATGATATCTTTATAACGAGCTGAACTACTTTTAATCGGCTTGGACAATTTACGTATAATATTTCTTTTTGCAATTAACGATTCTTCATCTGTTTCTATAAATTTCCATGTTTGCGGGTGTCCTTTGAAAAATCTTCCAACAAATTCTTTTTGTTTTAAGATAATGTTAGCCACATAAAGCCTGAAAACTTCAGCCGTTTTTCCATAAATCTTAACTATACGGAAGTCACCTATATTTAAGCAGTTATCATTGATAGGCTCTTCATTTTCTGAAGACCAAAATTTCGAGTCATTGTCGCTTTCTTGAAGTGAAAAATTATCGCTTGTATCACTAGTTTCATCGTGAATAATTTTTTCCGGTTTTTTATTTTGCTTTTTTATTTTTTTAGAAGCGGCATCTTCTTTTCTTTGTATAGCATCTTCTTTCTCCTTGTCTTCCTGTTCTCGTTTTTTTTAGATATTCATTAGAAGTAATTATTTCGCAGTTAGTAACTATTCTTCGCCTCTTGACCTGGGGTTGTGGCTTCTATTCTTTTTTTAAGACGTCTAATAGGACATCTTAAAATGTCTTGCGTATTTTATTTTGCTGGGATGCATTTTTAGATGTACTTGCCACTGCTGTTTGGTCCGTTACAAAATTTGATGTGTGTACTTGTACTAGCCACTGCTGGGTCTGGCTGAACATTTTCGGACATTGATATAGTGGTTTCTTTAAACGGATCTGCTACCACACTACTAAGTACTTCAATTCCCTGTGACGTACTGTTAGATGAACTAGCCACTGCTGGGACCAACGACATTTTCAGGACTGGATATGGCGATTTCTTTTACTGAATCTGTTACACTAGTGTGAATAACATCTATTGAAGCATTGGGATGAGAAAGATTATTTTTATAACCTCTTAGGTCTTCTGGTTTAAAAACACTCGGCAAAATTGCATTTTTGTTCGGTCCTTTAAGATTTGGGTCCTATATACCGGTGGTGGCAAAGCCATTAACAATGTTTGGAGCCGGCATCTCTTGTGTAGCTTTAGTAAGTATTGCTACAAATTCTGCTTTGGAGATTTTTTTTCTAGGATTCTGGCGTTGCCACTTACATAGTTCCTCATCCCATCTAGATTTAAGGCTTTTGAATACTGCGATATCAAGCGGTTGGAGTACATATGTGGTATGAGGAGGCAATATGTTTTAAAAAAACATTTTTAAACAAATTATAAAAAAGAGTGGTTTCCATCCAGCCCCGTTCGCTAGCAGATATTGCCGTTTGCGACACATTGTCATTAAACCAATTCTCCATCACATATTTACCACAGCAAAACTGTGGTATTTTCTCTGCCTGAAGAACTTGTTTTTCGTTGACTCTTTACCCCAATTGCCCCAACGATCTTTGTTTTAGAGGGATCGTGGCAAAACGATGTTTCATCACAATTAAATATTTGTGAAGGTTTTCCATTTAATTTTAGCTCCTTCACTTGATCTGTTAGTTGCTTAAAATAATCATATATCACCCAGGGATTAACCTGAAAACAAGAATTAAAATAGATTTATCAGTCTTTGGCAGTATTAAATATATAACAAACCTGATCACATCTGACGTGCTCTATACTTTGAGGTTTCATGATGGACAGTGCATGACGACGTCGGAAAGACGTAAACCAGTCAGGACCGGGACGACTGTCCTTAAATCTCGTTGATATATTCTTCTTCGTCTTTTGAAAGATATGAAGATACTCCTCCTCTCCCTTTGTCACCCGTAGAAGTATTACCTTTACCCTAAGTCCCTAATACATAATGTTTTAATGTTGATCGTGGTATGTTATAAAGAGTAGCTGCTCCACGAGTCGTTTTGTTGCCATTCCGAACATCAGATAAAGCTTTTTCTAAGTCTTCTCTACCCTTCTGCGTCTTTCTCACATAGTTCCGCACCATGTCTGCGAAACATTAAACACGTTTAATTTAGAACATGCAAGCGGGGTGACTGGACCATAGTGGCCCAAATACCCCAAACTTTTTATGGAGTAACTGGGTCACCCCTTCCACATTTTTATCCTTATAAGTAATTAATTATTTACGAACGTAATTTCTTGAAATAAACTGAAAATATTACCCCAAAAATAATATATATCTTTCATTGCTTACCTGTAGATAGATATCCTAGAAAATAACACTAATTACAGCACGATGTTACTAGATTTTTATTAGCAAAATTTGTTGCCACCATGAAATTCTAAATTTAACTGATTTTTAGGTTATGCGTGTTGTTCTATGTTGGTAGTGCTCTACTTAACCCTAGCCAACTGTGTAAAATAAAAGAATTTGAACGATGTGGCGGGAAATATTCCATGGTCCAGTTACCTCGTGGGTCCAGAAATCCCGACAGACCTTAAGCATCTTTTTCGAAAATATTTGTTTTATTTAAAACATCCGTCAACTTACCCACACATAAAAGTCATCTTAGCAGCAGGTGGGGTTAAGATGACGAATTTTACAATTAAAAAAAAAATCACAGGCAAAAAAAGACTTAAATGTATTATTTACCTCAGATTTGTTAAAAAGGATAAATTTCATATACGTGAAGCACATAAGATCAAAAATTTAGTTACCGGTTTTATAGTAATTCAACTCAAATTGTTAACTTCGTCATCTTACCCGACTTTACCCTATCTGCCAAGTGATTTGTCAATGTTGCCATATCCTAATTATTACAGGTTCTCTTGAATAGTTACACATTTCGTCTTATTTTTATTGACTGTAGCAAAATTGGATTTGGAATGCATTATACCTTAATCGTAACGCTAAAAACTTGTTGAAGTCTTTTATGATATAAAGGTTTTGGAGATTTGAAAATGAATTTTAATCACTTTTATAGTGTATTTTGACATAAAATAATTTAATGATATTCCATTTTAGGAACATATTCCATATTTGGCTACTTTCATATATTACTCGTCAGATCATAAAATGGGTTAATTTCACGTTAATCATTTAAATAAAATTATTTTAGCAAATAATGGGGTCTATTCTGTAACAATTCCTTTATATTTAACGGCATTTAAAAATATTTTCTCCTTTACTTCTGTCATTATTTAAACGGATCTTTAAAATACATTAGAGGACTATCTTAAAGAAATCTGTTTAAATAATGATAGAAGTAAATTAAGGAATACGAAACTATTTTTAAAGGCCGCCAATATTTTTAAAGGCCGTTAAATATAAAGGAATGGGGCATGTTCAAAAATTTTAAAATTTTTTTTATGAAAAGTAGAGTTAAAAATAAAACTACATTTTTTTTATTTTTTTTTTATCTATTCATTTGCCGGAGTTATGAATTTTTTTAAAATTTATGACGTCATCGGGAATAGACCAATAGGAGCTAGCGCACAACGTTGCCGGCTAGAAGGTTTACGAGAAGTGATGTACGTTCGTTTGTGTACTGCTTCTTACTTTTAGACCTCTAAAACATCGTTAAACAAATATCTTTTAAATATATAATATCAAATGTTTTTTGAAAGTATTATTTTTGTTTAAACTTTTACCATATTTAAAGTTTCATTGTTTTAAAAGTCACTTAATAATTCAGAAAATGGCAAAATGGCAGCACTGTGTATGGCATCTGTCATCATAGTGTCTCGATCAAGAATTTATTTGGAATTTGAGTGTTTAATTTTGTACTTTTTATAAATATTATGACTACGAAAAAGTGTTTTGTTCCAGAATGTGATAATGATTCACATTCATCTTCAAAAATATTTATTAGTGTTCCTAGAAATTTGGAAAGAAGAAAATCAACCTTCTACTAGCGATGTTTCTCGTAAACTTTTTAATAAAAATACACCGGATTATCAAGATGTAGCAGCAATTTCTGCTAATTGTCCCCTTCAGGAAATTGAAAATGAGGCTACTATAAATTCTTAGGTGTATAACCTAAAAACCCTTCTGGAAGAAAATGCAGAATCTCCTGAAAGTTTTGAAGATACCGAATTTATTCATCATTTTGTGGAAGAACTAGTGATAAAGAAATAATAGAAAAATGTGGGTATTTAAACAAACTGGTTCCTGGATCCCATATAATGGCAGATAGGGGTTTCAGAATATTTAGCTACTTAAAAACATGGGATGCACTTTAGTAAAGCCACACCTAGTGTATAACAGAATGAAAAAAGTTCTCCAGAAGATGTACAATTAAGTAAAAGAATAGCATTTCTAAGAATACATGTGGAAAGAGTTATAAGAAGGGTTAGTTAATTTAACAAGTTAAAAAAATATTCGTGTGTGAATTTTAAGCAAGTACATTTACTTAGTAATATCTGCATAATTGCTTGTTAACTTACAAGAACCTATTTTGTAAGAGTAAATATTAATTTAATAATTTTTTTTTGTTTGTTTTTTTAATTTAATTTACCTATTTATCACATTTCAGGGATTATAATGAGTTTTTAAACAGCCAATGTAATTTTTTATAAAATTTTAACTTTTCGAACAAATCAAAGAGGAATGAGTACCTGTATATGCATAGATTTTTTTGGGACTAAAACTACCAAAACAAAGGCACCTATTTACAGCAGTTTAAAATGAAACATTTTGACAAAAATGCCTATGTCACAGTGATAATTATTAAAAACAACCAAGTTCAGTTGAATGTGGTAGCAAAGTCTATATATATTCCAATAAATCGGGTAACTACATGTGGTATCACTGGTGATAAATTTAAAAATATCACAATTCTTGCTACCTTTTTCAAAAAACCAGAAAGTGTGCCTTCTTATCAATCCTTTATGAAAATGACAACAGTGATAAATGTGAAAAAAAAATTTAATGTTGCTATTCGTTATTACGATAGTAAAACATGTTTGCAGTTCCGTTTATTTTTTATGAAAATCTAAGTAAAAACAACCAATGTGAAAGGGTTATAATTTTTTTTTCTGTTGAAACAAATATATCACAATATTTAAAAATTGATTATAGGTCAAGCTAAAGTAATACCTTTATTGATAGTAGCTTTAAAAAAGCAGAAAGAATAATATTGACTTAAATTATTATTATTAACATTGGTGATTTTTAATAAAAACTCTTCAATTATTGTTTACAAACAAAAATATAAAAATCTGTGAAAATTTTATTTATTAATCTTTTAGTAAAAAATGAGAAAAATGAAGTAAAAAACAATTTATTTACAAATAAAAAATATATATACAAATCCTAAGAATCTAAAAGTACTGATTTATTTTCCTGTAGTGGATGAAGAGGTTTCTATAAACAATCTAGCCAAGTGTACATCAATATTTACGCATTTTGATAAATTAAGAGGTTTTCCAATAACACTGAGTAGATGTTACAGTTGGTTTCTCACTCCCTCTATGAAGCCACAGCAAAAAAGCTACATGTTTACAACCACCTGAAAAAAATAAAAGGGTTAGATATGCAGTTACAAAATAACTATATAACCAGCTACAACATGCCTTATTTTATGTAACAAGACGAGCAGAGCTTTACTAGCTCTGAACGAATCCAGTAAAGAACCTCAGATTTTCAAAACTTAAAAAAAAACAATCTCACCACATTTTCACATTTTTGAAATATTATAGAGCTTTTCGAAAAAAACTGCTATTTTTAAAAATACCATTTTTTGTTTAAACAGCTATGTCTCATTTTAGGCTATTGAGTATTATAAAATAAAAAATTACGGGATGCTTTGTTAGCTTCAAACGAATCCAGCAGAGCACCACAGTTTTTTTTTAAACCACACCACGTTTTTTGGCTCCTACAATATTATAAAATATTCAAAATTTGGCATTTTAAAAAAATTCGCAATTCCTTGCTGACTTCAAAGTTTTTTTCTGAAAACAAATGTACTTACCACATTTTTAGGATTTTAAAACAGCTTAAACATGTGTCATAAGTAGTTGTTTTTATATATAAAAAAAAAATTAAAAAACTGAAGTGTCCTGCTGACTTTGTTCCAACAAAGCACCCTGTATTATTTAAAAATAGCAATTTTTTTAGTAAAGTTTTACAATATTTCAAGAGTCTAAAAATATTCTAAAAATGGGGTGTGGTTTTTAGAAAAAAGCTTTAAAAAACCGAATTGCTCTGCTGGCTTCTTTCGAAGGTTAGCAAGCACCATGTATTTTTAAAAATATAATATTTCAAGTGCATAAATATATGGTGTTGCTGTTTTTACATAAAAAACTTTATAAAAGAGGTGCTTTGCTGACTTTGTTCGAAGCTATAGAGCATTTTAAGTTTTGCAAAAAACGAGGAGCATAAAATTTTTGAAAAGGGTATAAAAATAGCCTAAAAATATGGCATATTTTTTAACTCAAAATTTCATAGGTGCTCTGCAGCATTCTTTGGTATCATAATTATTACTAGGTTCACTAACAAAATCTGTTTCTAGATTATTTTAACACTTGCTGCGGTTACAAAAAATGTCTATATGTCAAAATTAGAAAAAAAATATTTATAGGAATAAAGGGCCTTATACACTGTTTATTATATGTAATATAAAAACAAAAAAGCATAATAAATATTACAAACCTTGACATGCAGCATATCCTAAGCATATTGTGCACTAAAAATTTCATTTTTGTTAATTACAAGGCAACCACATCAGAAGGTTTTTGCCGTACTTTATGTTTAGGTGTAATTTGTCTCCTTCTCTCTTATGGAAAAAGAAATTATCCCCATATTCTTGCTTGGCAGATCTAAAAATAAAACCTGAGATAAATATGTTTTACTTGCTCCATATAAACTGTAACTACCTACTATTAAAACAAAGTCTTACCTTTCTGACTTTTGTAAACTGAGTATTGTTAAAAAATGCAGTAATCATCTCGGTAATCATATTTTCGTTTACAATGGGTAAAACACTTGATTCAACTTTTATAAATCCAGCTGATTCATATTAATAATAAAATTAAACCAAAACAAAAAACTAAGGTTAGATGTTACTGATGTTAGGTGGTGTCAATTTTAATGCCACTTGGATGTGCGTTCACTTCGACATTCTGTGTGTTGGTTTGTTCGTTGGCTTGGTTTTGTATAACAAAAAAAACTTCGACACAAGATGATTGGTCTATTCCCGATGACGTATAATTTCAAATTTTAAATTTCAATTGGGCTTAATTTAAAAACTTTTGGCTTTTTTAACGAACTGACTATTTAGAATAACTTGTATAGCGACTAACTATTACAATATAATTTATAAAACAGCATATCTCACATGTGAACATGGCCCATTGTTACAGAATAGACCTCAATGTATCTTACTTATAGCCCAAGAGCCCATTGCAAATTTTTACCGTCATCTGATAACGAAATGAAATATACCCCAAAAGCATGGAAAAACATTGTACTTTACCAAATGGCACCTGTGCCAATCCCAATCCTAAGCAAAGTGGCTTAAAAAAATTATGTTATAATAAAAAAATCACATAAGGCATGACAGCGCTAATTTTGTTTGCCCTTAAAGTTTTCCAGAAAATAACATTCAAATATATCTTGATATATATCGTTAAAGGGTAATATTTTCTTCCTCTTAACATCGCACAAAAACATCTATCCACGATTAGTAGGTAAATATCTTTAAAATTATGAATTAATGTTTGCTGATTTAAAAATTTATTTGTATGCCTATTGTTGTGGTTCATTTTTACAGGTTGCCATAGAAACGACAAAAAAACTACTATGATTATGGTTTAAAATAATTGTCTAACAAGAGTTTATAATTATTATTGACTATCTCTGCAAATGGTTTATACAATGCCATCTTTTTCCTTTCATACATAAACACGGTTTAAAAGGTAGGTAAAAATATTAATAATTCAGGTTTAAAAGCTAGGTTCACAATGAATTAGGATTGTAATTTTCAGGGATGTCATGTTTTATGTGATTTTTTGAATATAAAATATTTTTTTTAACCACTTTGCTTAGGATAGGGATTGGCACAGGTGCAATTTGGTAAAGTACAATGTTGTTACATGCCTTTGGAGCATATTTCATTTCGTTATCTAATGACGGTCGAGATTTGTAGTGGGCTCTCATACTATTATTTTACAACGCAACCGTTTCATTATAAAGAACTCCTAAATTGACCTATTGTTAGTGTAAAGTGCATATTTACTCTAAATTGAATTTTAATTATTTTATATCGTTGATTTTAATGAAATACAAAATAATTTTAATAGCGTTTTTTTATGCAAAATAGATCATATAGAATAATATTTGGAAACGAAATTCGTTTTTAATCAAAACAAAATCATTCGTAGTTTTAATGAAAATTTGTATATAATTAAAATAAAATCTTTTTTGTAGCCTTTGAAAAGTACGTTCAGTTAAAATATTTGATTATTAAATCGTTGTGTACTTGTCCATTGTGCTGATTTAATTACAAAATTATTTAGATATGTTTTATGAAATATTAAATTTAATTTTAATAATATGTTTTTGTTTTGATGACGAATCTAATATAAAACAGAAAAAAATGGAATGGTGTGTACACTAAATCGTCGGCTTACTACCAAAACAAGATAAGTATATTTTTACCATTTTTGCGTTAAGTGCATTTTTGTACCCAAGATGGTTATAAAAATATACTGCAAAAACCAGATAAGTGTTGGACAATGGAAAACTACTGAAAAATGTAGGCTTGTTTTGGCAATAATTCATTTTGCTCAAAACTGTACAGCTAAAACAAGTTAGGAGCACATTTAACGAAAATTAAGAATTTCCTATGCAAAAAGGGAATTAATTCTTCTGGAAAAACAGGTTAAGTGCCATTTAACTTATTTTGGCTGTTGAAGTTTAAAAGATTGTTAGAATGCCTATGCGTATAAAACAGATGTGTCAATTATCTCATTTTTGCAGTTTATTTAATCGTTACATTACCATGCTTAGAGTCCAAAACTAAATAAGTGTCACTTATCTTTTATTTCCTGAATTCCTAATTTCAGCCAAAATAGGTTGAGTACAGAAAAAAAATTGTTCTACTAGTTATACATTTGCTATTTATTTTTTTTTTATTTCTGGTAATAATTATGTTCCTAGTACCACAATCTAAACTTCATTTACTCAAAACTAACAAAATGTAACTTATCTTGTTTTTGCAGTAAGCCGACGAAATATTGTGGTGAAAAATAAGACATGTACATCAGTATGTTAAAATTGAATTTAAAAAAGAATTAAAACAAGTGCTTTTGTCTTCACGATGTCATCATCATAGCTTTCCTAAAAGATGTTAAAAATGTACAAAAAAGTTAAACATATTTGTAATTTAATATCAAGATTTTCAAGATTTTTAGTTGTAAGCTTTCCTTTATTATCGATTTTATCTGCGTCCATCTCTTTAGTTGCTTCTGGTTTTTTATTATCAAATGCTTTCCTTACAGCAGTATTTCTCAAAGTGGTCCAGGTGGACCCCCAGGGGTCCACGTGAGACTCGACGGATGAAAATTAATATATACTAGTATACAATTAATTACTTATTTTTCCATGTGATAAATAAATTCTTGTAAAAAACTTCAACTGTTTATAATATAATATAAACAGTCAACATTTTAGTTACTAAAATGTTGACTTGACTTCTCTCATCAATATAGGCAGATAATATTTTAAGAAGCTCAGCGACTGTTATTCGTAAAAACTTGCATATTCCATATTCAGTACAACTCATCAAGACTTGTCGTTGCCGCACCGGCCACCGTCCCGTCCGCAACGCTTAATCAGACAGGCAAATTAATACGATTTATGGTGTATGTGCTTGCAATCTTGCATGAACATGTTTGATTCTTTCCCAATATAAATACGAATGTCAAGGATAATGGTTACTCATTTGTTTCTGGAATTTATATGCATATATGCATATATGCATTATATGCATATAGTTTTAAGCCGAGAAAGATTGAACTTATCGTCCCTACTTTATTTTTATTACCTATCTAATTCATTTAATTATTGCGGAGTTTTGATATCAAAATATTGTTAAAAAGTTTCTATAGAATTTACAGAAATACCGGGTGTCCCAGATTTTTTTGCCCAGCGGATATCTCGGTTATTTAATGATATAAAATTGTAAAAAAAAATATGAATAATATTTGTCTAGTAGCCTTTTAAATTCCACTACATAAAGTTATATTCATCAATCCACCCCATAGGAACAACCCCTAACTTTTTTTTTTTCAAATGTCACCCCTATATTTTTTTTCGCTGATATAAATACTCAATTTGTCCCGAATGCAACGATATGATATTTGATATACTTTACAGAGTCATAAAGCCGGTAAAGACTAAAAACCAATGTTGTGGTTAAAGTCATTAATTTTGTATCACCTGGTATTTTCTTTTTATTTTGATTAGAATTGCTTCGTTTTTGTTTTTTTTTTTTGTTACCTATAACTAACTAACGATATGCTTAGACCATTTCTGAAATTGTTCGCTAGCTATAAACAACAGACAAAATGCCCTTTACATTCACTCCAAACGAATATGTTGATATGCTTTTAATTTTTGGTGAGTGCCAAAAAAATTCTCGTGCTGCTGTACACTTGTATCAACAGAGGTTTCCTGAGCGCCGACAACCATCACGTAAAACATATTCTTATGTTGAGACTAGGATGAGAGAAGGGTCATTTCCAGGAAAAGACAAACATCGTCAACATGCTGCTGCTGTAAGAACTGAAGAAATGTGCATTAATGTATTAGCTTATGTGCAAGTACATCCCCAGATATCGACGCGAAACCTAGCTAACGAGGTTCATATTAGTAAGTCGTCAGTACAAAGAATCCTAAAATCCTATAATTTTCATCCGTTTAAAATTCATTTGCATCAGGAACTTAGAGCTGGAGATTTCGAAAGAAGGATAACATTAATAGCACATTTTGAAGATTTAATGGAACGAAATCCCAACATTTTGAACCAGATATTGTGGAGTGACGAATCAAGGTTTCACAATAATGCTACTGTAAATCGTCATCTCCTGAAAACCCTCACTGGGTTAGGGAAACTAACTTTCAGACCATCTGGGGAGTAAATGTGTGGTGTGGATTATTTCAGGGACGACTGATAGGTCCCTATTTTTTTCAAGGTACGTTAACTGGTGCTAGGTACTTACACTTTCTTGAAAATGACCTTCCAGAACTTCTTGAAGAAATTCCAATACAAGAAAGAGGTGCTATGTGGTGGCAACAAGATGGAGCTCCTCCACATAATAGTAATTTAGTTACCCAATTTTTAAACGAACGCTTTGAAAATCAGTGGATCGGAAACAGCGGCCCTTTGAGGTGGCCTGCGCGTTCACCAGATTTATCGCCTCTAGATTTTTTTTTATGGGGATATCTGAAGACCGTGGTATTTGAAACACAGCCATTGAATTTAGAAGATTTGCAAAATAAAATAGTACAAGCCTGCAATAACATTACACCAGAAATGATTACAGCGTCATGTACTCGTGAACTCATTCGACGTTTTGAAGCATGTTTGGCAAGTAATGGGGGCCATTTCGAACAATTTTTGTAAATATTCAATTATTTAAAAAACATATTAAGAGGTTTACCTATTCATTGGATTTGTTATTTTTTAATATAATAAAATGATAAAATGTAAACTAATTATTAATGACTTTAACCACAACATTGGTTTTTAGTCTTTACCGGCTTTATGACTCTGTAAAGTATATCAAAAATCATATCGTTGTATTCGGGACAAATTGAGTATTTATATCAGCGAAAAAAAATATAGGGGTGACATTTGAAAAAAAAAGTTAGGGGTTGTTCCTATGGGGTGGATTGATGAATATAACTTTATGTAGTGGAATTTAAAAGGCTACTAGACAAATATTATTCATATTTTTTTTTACAATTTTATATCATTAAATAACCGAGATATCCGCTGGGCAAAAAAATCTGGGACACCCGGTATATTAAAATATAATAAATGAAATAATAATTTTATATCACATTAAAATAAGTTCAGCCGTTTTCATAAAACTCTATTATGGATCTTAGCGATTTATGGCTTTTAATAATTAAAAACAGTTTGCAGCTGGAATTTTGTTTATTTCATAATATTTATAATAATTGATTAATCATATTATGTTAAAATAGCCATATTGTAACGTTCATTTTTGGCCACACGAATTATTAAAATTGTTTTGCCTTACCTGGTTAATCATACGAAAAAAAAGGGTAAAATCGTATTGATGATATCACTATTATTTTTGTCATTAACTAATTTCACCTGTATTCTAACTTTCGGACATCATTATTACAATTTATTTCATCTCACCACTAAGTAAAAGGATGGCAGTTCTCCTAAAAATAGACCAAGTTTCGTTGTAAATTTATATATATTATGTATTATAGTCTCACCTTGGGTAATTAATTATTTACGATACCATTCTTTAAGAATTTCATTGCTTATTTTTGTTATTAGGTTAATATTTTTTAATTGTGACAGTGAATGACATAAACGTCAATTGACGACAGAACACCGACAAGTGTCATGTTTGTAGTACGTTCCAATATCGGGCTCATAACCCGAGGTAAGGTAGTTTCACAATGAGCGATTTTAAGTCGTGAGGGATTTTTTTTTGCGATCGCTGTTTATTAATTTTTGTCGGGAACAGTTTCCCAAATGTAGTTATACTGTATATAAATATAGTTTTTAGGGTACTTTTCGTAAATGGTCTGTTAAGTTATATAGTGGGGAATTCTTGAGGATGAATTTCTGAACCCACTTAGCTTGACATTTATCGGAAAGGGATTTCGGCCATTTTGGACGGCTGACGTATTTTTTTAGTCAGTGGGTGTTGAATCACGAGAAAGACAAATTTTGCGTCGAAGTAGAATTTTGTTAATATTTAGCCCCATCGGCTTACCTAATTAAAGGGGATTTTAGATTCTACTTCATGGTTAATTGTGGGTAAATGGACATTTCGTATTTTGAGAGCAATTTTAGTGTATTGGTAAATTCCTATGGTCATTGGTCCAGCTCATATCTATTATAGGATTTTAACGCAATAATTGGAAGTTCACAGCATTTGGAGTGTGGAATATTGTTGTGCTGTGGATCATCTCACGTGTTTCTCATCCTTGGAAGGCTACCAAGTTAACCCTTTACGAAAAAGGTATGTTTTGTATATATTTGGTTATGTTACGCACCATGTGGCTGTAAATTTCTTTTATGTTATGGCATGGTGTAACAGAATTTTAATTATTTGAGCTCATAATACTGTTTATGACTCACTGTTGAGCCAATGTAATTTTTCATCATCCTAGATGCTGAATAGTTTCTAGTTTATGTACATTTTTGGGTAATCCTATAGTTCGGGATACTTGAGTCAATGTGTATTGACATTTTTCTTTGTAATATTTTAAGGGTTTCACCCAGGGGGTTGTTAACCCAGGATTCGACGACAGTTTCACCCGGGGGGTTGTTAACCTAGGATACGACAACAATTTTTACCCAGGGGGTAACGACTCAGGATTTCAACAGTTGTACACAGAGCGTTATATCGTCCGAAGATCAATGGTTTCATCGTGGACTCATCGAGGGAACACAGAACATTGGTATACAAGTCGCCTAGCTTACTTGTAGCTAGATTTACAAGGATGATTCTCGTTCTGGATAGGAAGATGGGAATGCTGTGAAAGAAGACACCCTACTATCAGGTTTTTCTTATACGTTATATTGAAGGTTTCATGTGTGCACTGTTAAACTATACATTCACTTTCAACCGAATGTTGTCAAGGTATTCTCAACATTATTTATACTTTTGAGCATAGAATGTTCTAGGGTTCTTTCACTCATAACTTATGTATTATCAAATATTACATCGTTTATTTGATTAATATTTCAAACTTTTTCTTAATTCAAGCACTTAATGCTGATGTAGTAATCCTTCGGGTCGCAGAACACTTGGACTGCTTCCACGTTTAAGTTGTAATTCTTCAGTTATTAAGGGCTACTGTCATAATTTTACTTTTTCAATTTATTCATTATTAAATGGACCAGACTTAACGATCAAGTTCAGCGATCTCAGAAGACCCGTGTGGGGGCAGAGATTAAGTAACCTCTTCCAACCTGGGAGTTTAAGTAAATAACCTACCTCTGTGTCTAAAGTCCTTTATGTGTTCATTGTATTTTTATTTTATTTTTATATTTTTATGTAGTTCTATGAATTATACTTAATTATAAAATTTCATGGTTTAATAATTTTCTTTTGGGTAGTTTGGTTAATTAAAAGTTAAGCAGATATCGCCTTCCAATTTGGAGAGGGTTATAAGCTTATAAGGATTATAAGTTTACTGTTTTACAATATATGATGTAGTATAGGTGCGGTTATGCACAAGATTTAAGTTAGCTATTATTTTATATTTTATGTAAGGTGGAAATTAATATTTTGCGCAAGCGTCATGCCTGGTACCAAGCTAACGACGAACCGTGTCATATTTTGATACATTTAATAATTTATTTTGGGTTATGCATATACATATATGGTGTAAACTTTCCCTTTAATTTCCTCCAACTTTTTTTTTGGATTACCTAAAGCCATTAGGTAATTAATTAGTTTTAGTAATTTGTCGAACTCATAATAAATTGTTGAAATTTAAAGTTGATATATTTAGTAAATATTTTTCCTCTTTTTTTTATAAAGGAACATAAGTTGAGGTTTTTCTTTTATTTCTTTCCTCATTTACTGGGTTTTTGGGGAAATAGGATCATAGTTTGGCCACTATATAGACCCAGTTGGCGCCTACTCATTTGTCTACTATTTCCGGAATTCTTGTAAGCTATCCACCCCCTAGCTGCCGTCTGAGCGACGTCGAAGGCCCGAAGGTTGACACCGGAACAGCCGAAACTTGTGTAACCGTAGTAGACAACATTTTTAATTGTAGTTAATACTTTAATAATTTTTTTTAAGTTTAAAATTTTGGTGGAATCACCGAGTTCATTTGGTAGGTTACAATATCCTTCGAATCGCCTTAAGATTACTAAAACAAGGTTTTTTTTATTTATTTACTTACACATTTACAAGTAGGTAATTGATACAAAACTTGGCCGAATCTAAAAAGAAGTGTCGTCAGTACAGTGTTGAATATTTAAAATTTCCTTCCATCAAAGGCAGACGAACGATTGCCCACATGCCTTTTATGCAACAAAGTTTTGAGCAATGACTCTATGGAACCATCAAAGCTGGAAGATCATCTAAGAAGGTGTCATCCTGATAAACTAGGTAAAGATTTGAAATATTTCCAAACATTAAAGGAAAATTATGAAAAGAGACCGACCGTGCATAGTTTGTTCTCTTCGGTCTGAAAGCAACGATGATGGCTTGCGGTCATCTTACAATATCTTATTACTTATCGCAAAATCTGGAAAACCGCACACCATTGGAGAACAGTTAATTTTACCTGCTGTTGAAGAGGTTTTAAAAACTGTTTTCCACAAATCTTCATTTGACATACTCAAAAGAATTCCTTTGAGTAACAACACTGTACAAAGACGTATTGAAGAAATAAGCTCTGATGTTGAAACTTTCTTGTGTGATTATCTACGAACAACTCATTTTTCTATTCAACTGGACGAGTCAACTTTACCTAGCAATGAAGCATTATTATTGGCATATGTTCGATTTGTTATGGACGAAGAAATTCATGAAGAGCTACTATTCGCGAAAACTTTAAAAACGGACACTAAAGGTAAATCAATATTTAATGTTTTGAGTGATTTTTTTAAAGAAAAATCGATTCCATTCACAAACTTTATTCCGGTGGCAACAGATGGAGCTCCTGCTATGGTCGGGCGATATCGTGAGTTTATAAGCCATCTTAAAATAATTATACCAGAAGTAATTGCGATTCACTGTGTTATCCACCCACAACATCTAGTAGCGGAAAATTTGAGTGATAGATTGCACCAATCGCTTCAATTTGTGATTATTGCAGTTAACAAAATAAGAAGCAATGCATTGAACACGCGTTTATTTGCACAATTGAGTAATGAAAATGATGAAGACTTCCAACGATTGCTGTTACATACCGAAGTACGCTGGATGTCGAAAGGTGCATGTTTATCAAGATTTTATTTACTTTTTGATTCAGTTTAAGAGTTTCTGGAAAGTAAAGATCCTGATTTAAAAAAAAACTTGATCAATTTTAAAGAAGACATCGCGTATTTGACAGATTTGTTCAAAAAATTTAATGACCTCATCAAAAAATTACAAGGGGACAGCCTCAATTTAATAAAAACAAAGAGTGTAATTTCAGCTTTTATTGGTAAATTGAAATTTATGATGGAAAATATTGGTCGGCGCGAATTTTCACAGTTTTCAAACTTGTCGCAGGTAGAATGCCTTGATGAAGATATTCAGACATACGTTCAACATTTGATTGCCCTGCATGATGATTTTAAATTCAGATTTAAAGATATTTTGTCGATAAATCCATTTGATGAAATTGAAGTGGAGAATGTGATATTACAAGAGGAGCTACTCGAGCTTAACACTGAAAGTGACATTTATAAGAGGGTATCAAAAATTTTGGCTGCAGGCAGAAATACCCGAAAAATATCCTGGACTGTGAGGAGTTGTACAAAAGCTTCTGATAGCGTTTCTCTCGTCATATCTCGTCGAAAAAAGTTTTAGTGCCGTTACAAACTTATTAACAAAAAAAAAGAGCAGATTGAATATCACAGAAAAGGGAGATTTACGGTTATTCCTTACAAAACTCAAGCCAAAGATTGATAATTTGCTGTCAATCCATTAAGTACATCCCTCTCATTACAATAATTTTTTTTTGTAATTACCATTGTAGAAATTACATTATAAGTGTTTAATTTTAATTATATTACGACGGTTATAACAATAATAATTAATAGTGTAATAATTTAAATATAAATAAATACCTACAATACAAGGAAATATACTATATTTATTTTTACCACTCCAAATGGGACGTTTTCTAAATAAAATTTGTAAGAATTGATTGGTTCTTGAGCTGTGAGTCACTGTAGATGTCAAAAAAGTAAAGTTGGAAGGAGTCACTTTTTCGTTTGGCCAACTTTGTTTTTTTTGACATCCACTTACAGCACAGTAAATTAAAACTTAATTGAAAATTTGTTTAGTCGACTTTATTATCAAATAATTAACCCTATCAAGCAATCAATTTTAACCTTTTTTTTTTTTTTTTCGAAAACTTTTAATTCGTCGTTAAAATTGATAGTGATGTAGCTCCACCGGATCCAGCAAAATTTTGAAAGTGGTCTATGAAACAAAAGAGTTTGGGAACCTCTGTCTTACAGTGTAATATTCCGATACAATATATTTTTATTGAAGTAGACATTTTGAAATTCAGATAGATATTCATTGCCAACTATATTGCTAAATAACTAGTTGGATTATGTTTGGCAATGGTCAAATTAAGTAAAAGCAAAATAGTTTTCTAAATATTAGATATTAAAGTCAATATGACCAATCACTACTCCGAGGCCAATCACTGTATGATTTACCGTATTCCAAATTTTTACTATAATTTAAATTTATGAAAACCATGTATCTTTAATGCAGAACATATTATATTACCCTATTCAGAATTTTTCAAAGTGCTTCGTTTGCTCTTATCCTGCTTTGTTTAATGTACTAATAAATTAAAATTTACTTTGGAAAAATCACCTACAATGAAAGAGTATTTTCGTCTTCTTTTTGCAGTTCTCATAGTATGTTTTTCTTCAATTATTTTACCGAGGTAATCCCTCAAAACGTCTTTATTAAAAAATGGTTCTAAAGTTTGCAAAAATTCATGTATGACCTAGCGTATAATCCTTCTTCTTCTTTTTAAATCACAGGATTTACTTCAGAACCACCCACAGTTAATATGGACATGACTTTGTCGGTCATGGCCCACTTTACAAACGTTTTTTTTTATCTTCCTTTATAGAGTTATAGCTATACTATGAACTTACCTCACCAAGATGAAATAACTTTCTTAAGATAATTATGACATTCGTACCTGAAAATAAAAAAAAATATTAGAAAAAAATGCGAAAGAATAGTAGGTTTTGTAGCAAGAGTCGCATAAAGACGAAATAGTCTTAGTGCGATATGGATAATCCAATCGAGTTGTACAGTATTTTTTTCTACGACCCACTAACGAAAATTTACAAATAAAAAAAATATTTTTGGTTTGACAGATCAAGTGCACAATGCATGATAATGTTTTGGAGCACTCCACTGATTGGATGTAGTATAGCTAGCTTGAACCTTCTCGAACTGAACCTACCAAATGTCTCTTGACACGGATTGACATTTATAGACATTTTTAGACAGTTCTCCCTTCTTCTTTTACCTATGTTGACCGAAGCACACTCTAGGGGGATGACATTGTATTTCTTCTTTTAACAGCCGGAGGCTACTGCCAGGGTAACTGTATCTACAGTTAAATAACTGAACTACCCTAAGTTTAAGAAACTTAAGATATTAAGGAGCCTGAAGTAAGTTCTTTATCATTGCCAATTATTAAATTAGAAGTAAAGATATATTAAAATTTATAACCATAGCCGACATCATATCATCATTAAAATTTATATTTCAATTTTATTAGGAATATAAATTTTCTAGAACATTCATTTTACTGCAAACTATATATGAATATATTTCTTTAAGCAGATATAAAATATTCCAATTAAATAAACTTTGAAGTATCTATCCATAAAAGACTTATCTAGCATAACCAGCACATAATAACTCTTATTTTATCAGAATTTTAAATTGAAAAGCATCCTTTCTCGGATCAGGACTTACACAAAATATACATGCATATATCACCGTAAGCTATCAAGTTTCCTTTAAAAGTTTCATCTCAATCTTATATAAAATGCTAAAAGGCTATCTATCCGTACATGCCCGCCTTTATGGTAAAAAAACATTTTGTATCAAATGGATTTCTGTAACAAGTCATCTTTATTAAATTTGAACGTGAATGAAAAGCAAATTGGAACGGCTCTTGTCAATTTCGCTGCCATTTCGGCAACACTAATTCTCTTCCTTTAAATCTGACGTTGAATCAGCGATTCTTGAAAAAAGAGAACGGATTTTTCTATTTCAGTATTTCACCGTTGTAACAGCTTTTATTGATACGTTATGAGTATCGACGACATCACATAATACGATTCCCATTCATCTCTCTTTTACCAATAAAGTAGGCTGCAGTGTATCCAATTTTCCTTGCAAATTGGAATTTTTTAAAATTTATTTTCTTCTTCTTAATTTTCTTCTTGAAACTTGTTTGAAAAATCTTTTTTTTTAAATAGCTAAGGCTCTTCTATCCATGGGCGCCGGCAGGAGGGAAGAAGGGGGGAGGGGGGCAAAAGAGGCAATAGCAACTTCTGTCAAACAATTATTGGGGTATAAGCTTAACTGGTAATAATAGATTGTATCGAGTGTTCACAGCCAATAATAGATAAGTCAGAAAAAATAGAAAAATTACTTTTATATAGGTATCATCAAATAGTTTGGAGTGCTCTTTCTGTTAATATTTTCCGTTTTGTGAAATTTCTTATCTAGTATTGTTAACTGGTATTTTGAAAAATCGATATATAAGTAAAGATCAATTTTTTTAAACTCTTTATTAATCAATAGATCGAAAATTTGATAATTTTATAACAGCAATGTCTTCATAACTGAATTTTATTACTTATCGGGTTTTGCTCTGGACCTTCGCTATATTTTTTAGAATATCTAATCCCTTGAACCGGTAAACTCTGTAGCATTTGACAACCACGGCTGTTCTCATTATTTTCCGTATAGTATCGTATTATCGTTGTATGAAGATATCATAGTAGGATAATCTTATGGACACTTGATTTGATTGCATAAATATTTTTGTATTTTTTAAATAAATTTTATTAGTTTTTATATTTCATTACATTTCTATAAATCCCTAAATTTCTGTAATTTGTTTTAAAGAACTCACAATTTTGCATTCCCATCCCCCCTGAAAAAAGTTCTTGCGGTGCCTTCTATCACTTCATAAAATATCTCTCTGGTTAAAATTATACCACAAACAAAGATGGAAAATGTTCCTAAGTTTCATTTAATCTGAATAAATCAGTATATTTTTTATTTATATATTTTTATAATTGACTTCTATCACAAAGATGGAAAGTGTTCCTAAGTTTCATTTATTCTGAATAAATCAGTATATTTTTTATTTATATGTTTTTATATTTGACTTCTATCACAAAGATGGAAAATGTTCCTAAGTTTCATTTATTCTGAATAAATCAGTATATTTTTTATTTATATATTTTTATATTTGACTAGACTAATACCAAAGAAAATATCAGTAATATTACAGTAATTGAGCATAAATATTATTATCTTAAAAGTTTGTTTTATTTAATATTACCTAATTAAGTAATGCCAAATTACTTTAAAATATTTTCCAATGAACTCTTATTTGTGGAGGTGCCAAGATACCCATTTACTGGTTCTTCAGCCTACCAGCTCAAACTTAAATATTTCGGCTTCTACCCATATTCTTTGCTAAAAAACTTTGTTGAAGAAACTGTTAACCAGGATTGAGAAGTTGAAAAGTTTTGAGTTTTCTGTTGAAGACCTTTGAAAGGATGATAAAATTTAGATTGGAACATTTTGTAGAAAGTAATTCATTGGTACCTAGTTCTCAATTTGGTTTTGGCCGAGGCCAAGGCACAATCGATGCAGTCACACAACTAATATCTGATATTCAATTAAGTTTCACAAAAAATTAATATTTGCTTAGTTTATTTATTGACCTTAAGGGGGCCTATGACGTGGTGGATATTGATATTTTATTTTTAAAAATGAACAAAATGGGAATCGATCCAAAAGTATGTGCTAATATTTTAGAACTTTTTAAAAATAGAACAATTTATATGCGCGATCACAATAATGTATTACATGGTCCTAGAACTGTAAATAATGGCCTGCCTCAGGGGTCAATACTCAGTCCATTACTTTTTAACTTATATTCTGCAGACTTGCATAGCTTTTTGGACAAAAATATTAAAATCATTCAATACGCTGATGACATTTGCTTTTATGTCTCCCATAGTTTTTACGAGCGTTGCATAATTGATCTGAAGTATGTGGTATATTGGCGGACACCATTAAGTTAAATCACTTGACATTTAAAATTGTGGAACAGTTCAGATACCTTGGAATAGTTTTAGATAAAAAGTTACTTTGGTCAGAGTACATAAAATATACAGGGTGTTTCAAACAAGGTATGTCATAAATTCATCCTCAGAAAGATTACCAAAAAATAAGTGGATTTGGCTATATTTACCTATATCAAAAACTGGCTCCCAACAAAGCTACAGGGTGTTAAACTAACATTCAGAAAAACGTTTTTTTTTTTGTAAAAAGTTTGCTGTTGCGATTTTTTCTTCGAAATTTTTGCCAGTACTGTAGATTTAAAGGCCCAATATTCTAAGCAGAAAAAAAATTAAAGCGACCCCTTTTAAAAAAGTTGAGGGGTTAGGTACCTCTTAACCCCCCCGTATTTTTTTTGACATAAAGTAACTTGCTTTATCGATCTTAAAATCAAAAATAACTATGAATTTTTAATTTTTTTTTATAGAAAAATGAAGTTTGTATCGTTATTATTTAACGAGCTATTTACAATTTTTTAACTGAATTTTTAGAGCAATTCGTCCGTCCTGGCCTTAACATATCAACAAAACTAAGAGTAGATCAGTACAAAACACGCATAGAAAAATCAGTGGTGTGCACACCAGGGCTTTGCTTGAACCGCCCCTACAAAAACTACCTCTTTTATTTATATTTTTGTATTTAAGAAGGAGGAGGACATATTGAATATTTATTAAATTAAATAGTTTATAAAATATGTTTAATAATTATTACCAAATGTTTATTTTTATTGTTAATTTTTTGTCAATTGTTTAATTAAAAAAATATTTTTTATTTACTATTAAATTTATTAAATACATTTCCCAACTAACGTGTATTTTTATCAGCAGCATGGTGAACCCATAAGGACGGGGCACACCATTTTTATGGCGCCAATCCAATATTATAAATATCTTTTTTACAAAAATATAAATAAAAGAGGTAGTTTTTGCAGGGGCGGCTCAAGCACAGCCCTAGACACACCACTGATTTTTATATGCGTTTTTTGTACAATTACTCCTTACCTACTCTTAGTTTTGTTGATATATTAAGTCCAGGACGGACGAATTGCTCTAAAAATTCAGTTAAAAAATTATAAATAGCTCGTTAACTAAGAAAGACAAAGTTCATTTCGCTATAATAAAAATTAAAAAATTCATAGTTCTTTTTTATTTTAGGATCGATAAAGCAAGTTTCTTTATGTTAAAAAAAATACGAGGGTGGGAGGGGTTACCCAACAGAGTCCAGTATAAAGCGATTAGAATTTGCTCAGGTTTAATGAAATCTTCATCATGCCATGCAATTCTAGCAGACACAAGGACAATCCTGTTTTTTCTACGCTTTTCTAGGGAAACTAAACATAACTAACAAAAGACACATATTCCATGAGTTAAGTTCAATTACCGACGCACACAAAAACAATCAAAAATGCCATATAATGTTACTTGTAATAAGGAGATGGCACCTTAAAAACTCATTCTATAAACAACTTGCATGCGTGATTGCGGGCACGAGACGACGCCCACATTTCTCCAGTCCAGGCCGGAGAACAGAGGCGAAGACACCGACGAAACACATGTCATGTAGATGTAAATTTTCTGTATATATAACAATGTAAATAAATTCTTCATTCATTCATTCTAGCAGAAGCACAAGAACCACCTCTAAAACTAAGAAGAAATTATTTAGCTAACAAACAAATCATCAAATATAGATCATATAATACATTACTATCTAACAAAATATCGAACTTATGCACAGAAAATCTAACGTCGAAATATTGGAAGAAAAAAAATTTCCACCTTTAACAGATGTTTTTATTTATATCCATTATTTTACTCAAACTTGTGTTGCAAACAAATACCCCATATATAATACCAATTTTGAAATAATAATATTTAAACCATGTCATATGTCCCGCTTATACTAGCGTACCATCGCCTACTAATGCAATTTTAAAAGCTTATTTGAGTAACTTTACCATTGACTCAGTCATTTATATTGATGGTTCTAAGAGCGCGCATGGAACAGGCTTAGCTTCTATTATTCCCAGCATCAATATAGTATATCGGTTTTGTATCCCAGATTTATGCTCAGTTTTTACTGCTGAAGCCGTTGCCTTAGAGAAGGCACTTACTTGGTGTGTACAAAATCTGAGATCGAGAGCTATAATAGTTACGGACAGCAAATCGGTCTTAGAGGCAATAATTGCTTCTCCATTTAAAAACTATAAAATCTTAAAAATAAAAAATTACTCTTTCAACTGTACTTAACAAATAAAAAAATAACTCTAGTTTGGACCAAAGCGCATGTCGGTGTAACATGAAACGAAAAAGCAGATTATGAAGCTAAGGAAGCTGTTTAAAATGGAAATATCTTAAATTACTTTGTGTCTAGTTTTGACTTATTAGCTTTGTGTATTCGAAAAAGTTGGGAAGAGTACTACAAAAACGCTATCCCGAATTTAAAAAATCATTACTTCCATATGCATCCAACATTACCCAATGATATTGCCCACATTACAAACTTCGACTTTACCAGAGATAGCACATCAATAATTTCTAGATTGAAATTAAGTCATGGTCGATTCCCAGCCCACCTCTATAAAATCGGTGTAATTAATTCCCCTTATTGTTCATTGTGATAGTGAAAAGATTGCAGATTTGAATCATTTATTTTTTTATTGTGAAAATAATAAACAGTTTACGGAAAAGTTCTTTAAAGATCATATTAATAACAGTTTCCATTTGCCATTGAATATAACCTGTCTTAATTTTGAATTTCATTAGGTCTGCCGATATAAAAATTTACAAAATAAAAAAAAAAATCTAAAACAAGTATGTGGCAAATAGTTTAAAATTAATGTCACCCCCCCCCCACACACACACACACACACACACACACACACACTCATATGGTGCTGGTTTTTGTCAGACAAATAATACCTCCCGCATCTTTTGACATTTTCTTAACATGTTCAACTGAAATTCTGTTAAAGTCCCCACTCAGCCTCTTGAAAATAAACTCCCTTCCATGTATTCTTTATAAATAGCAGGTGCTAAATACTCAATTTTTCATATCGCTCAAATAAATACATCCCCAACGAGAATAATTAGGGTGATAGGGTGATCGTACAAAAAAAAACCATGGAAACTTTTTAATGAAAACTTTCTAAATGTAAAAGACAGTTTCCTGTACGCTTAGCGTATAGAAATTCAAACAATATAGTAAAGAGTTCTAAATAACTAAATATAGCTTATGCTACGTTTGAAGGCGAAGAGAAAGATACACTGATGGCGATCAGAATTAATTGCATTTTTCATGGTTGATTCTTATATCTTTGTTAATTCAAAAGCAAAAAATATGGGGTTTACTCTGTTACCTTGTCGACACATAAGCAAAACTTTTATAAAGGGATATTTTTTTTATTTGTGTCTTTCTTTTTTGTTAAATGAGTGGTATATTTGAAAAAGACGACTTTTAACTAAATTTTTGAAGAAAAAAAAACCGTGATATTAAGATTACATTTTTTTCGGCCGTAAGAGCTAATGATTTTATTTAAATAAGTATAAAAAATTACTTCCTAGGAAGATTTTATGGTGCATTGGACTTATTTTTTGTCTATTACGCTATCAATATCTGAATTTTTGATGATAGTGCCTTTCTGCACAGTCTAATTTTGTATTATCTCCGGAATAAGGGTTACCTTATTTAACTTGTGACAAAAGGGTGGGAGGTAAATCGTTTTCTAGAGCAAATACTTTAATACATACACTCTACTATTTTATAAAAAGTAAATCGCAGTTAACCATTACATCCCTTTGTATCGATACTACGCTACGCCACTGGTCACAACTGATATTTATTCCATCACCAACTGAGAAGAAAAATTGTGTGGCTCATATAATACGAGTTTGTTATTCTGACGAATTTTACTTGTCAACCGACACCGTTCAGACATTTATAGAATTCCCCATTTTACTTGCATTTGAATTTTGACACAGGTTCCCCGTCTGCGGATACGGAGAACTATAAAATATAAACTGTTTCTTTGAGTGGTGGTAAATTCAAAATATATAACGAGCTCTGCGTACCAGACGAGCTACAAAAGAATATTTATTCGTTCTTTATAAAACACGAACGAAAGAACAATTTTTCACACTTTATGGTATTATTTGTATTTCCATTTCCTGGATTTTCAAAAGAAACCAGGAAAAATGAACGTGCGTGAGGTTCCACCGGGAAACAGTTGACAACGTGATAGAGTGACAAATAATAAAACGAACTCATATTTTCAGTTTCAGCGAAGTGGAGACGTCGTTTATCACAGGCTCCGTATTTTTTGAATAAAAAATATTTTGGTTTACACGTTTTCAATATTATTTTTTTTTATATGCTTGTTTGTAAAATAATGGCAATTTGTTCTGTTTTATGAACACAAGTGATGACAAACTTCAATAAATTGCATTGAAAGCGGTTCACTTTTCTGGCTAGGAATATCGTCTTTCAAAAGATCATGTACAAATTGGATCATTTACATATATTTTTTAGGCAGGATATTAAGGCAATTTTGAAAACTTCAGCTGATTAATAGTTGAATATCTAAGAAGACAAGTAATGTTGTGTCCAGGGTAACTTAGACATACTTAATATAAAGATGAACGGAACATTACTGAAGACAAAGAATAGAAAAATTTTTAGTTGTCTTACATAGTTACAGTGGCGCCTGGCGGTAATTTAAAAAGGGTGTTCACTTTTTACAATCATTTTATCCTTTGTGAGTTTGGTTCAACACTTTGTACAAGCGCCAATAACGGTGTTTCTTTTTGGGTTTGTATAAAGTGTAGTTATTATTATCATCAATATTATGCTCTTTGAAAACACTTCAAATATTAATGAATAAATGAGTATTTTTGTAATTGTAATATTTATAAACATTATTAGATATAATAAGCTGATATTTCTGCATATTTTGAGATTATTTTTAAATTATATATCAGGTTGCGTAGAGAGCTTGACATTGATTTTTGTGTAAAAGATATTATTATAAGAAACTTTACTTACCGTTTTTCAGTTTTTATTGTAAATTTAATAATTTTTACAATTTGTTACACATGTCAAATAAAATAATATATTTTTTAAACTTTTATTGGCAAATAAAACAAGTGAACCAAAATGTTTATTTTATAAAATCAGTCTCATCACAATACATCAATAATAATAAAATAATAATATTAATATAATATTAAGTGCTTTATTAAAAACAATTAAAAACTTTACAAATAAGCAGGTATCAAAATAAAGCTAAAATACCGATAAGTGCCTAGACACATGTTGTGACAGGCTTCTGGTTCACCTATAGTGAATCAGCGAGTCTGTGTGGCACTATGATGGTAATTCCCGAATAGGGGTTGCTCAGGCGCCAGTTTTGGTATCGCAGTTTGCTCTGCGACCCTAGAGTACAGCAGAGTGTACTCAAGGTAAACTCAGTGGAGGTAAACATAATTCCAGGCGGTCACTGCTAGGTAGCCACTATACTAGAATAAATAAAAATAAAACACTTATCTCCTGGTTAACGCGAAAATGGATGAAGGGTGCGAGTGCCCCCGGATTTAAATCCAATTTACTTTATTACCCTGAGAGGTACTAAGGAAATTAAAAGTTTGTATTACCTTTTACTAGTACGGGAAAATATTTAAATCGGAAATTATGTACTACCCAGTATATGAAAGGTATGTTTTCCCAAATACACGAAATTAAATTAAATGTTCTGGACAAAATAATAAAACGAAAAAAAAAACTGTAATTAATTAAAACGGAGTAATTAATTTTTAATCAAACGGTTGACCAACTGAGAAGTTCATAAAAATAAAAGAAAACGGGTAGTTACGACACTCCCTGTATACGGAAAATAAAGCTTACTATTACCACAGGTAATCCACCTACAATGTAAGTGCAGAAAAGGAAAACCTACTATAAAATGGAACAAAGTTTTTGGAACCCCTTGTATCTTGGTCTCGAGCGATCGGCAGTGGCAATTTTCGTCGAGTGAGAATGATATGAATTTACGCGAAGGCGATGGTGATAGAAAAGATTATTCTGAAATTTGCCAAAGTCGATCAAAAGAGTGTGTGAATTAATTTTACAGAAAATGTTGGGCTTCGTTCGATAATTAGTTGTGGACGGGGAACGGAATGATTCAAATACAATTGAATGAATAAATAAAAGAAAAAGAAACTTACATGAAAAATTCTGGGCGCTTCTTAAAAGAGATTGCCAGCGGTTTCCCATTAAGGGATAAAATGAAAAATGCTGGACATGAATTAAAATTCTTTCACTTGTCGGACGGGTGTCCCAAACTACTTGTAAATAAAAAAAATAATATGCTGTTTCCTACTTTAGAAAAATAAACGTGGTTGTTCAACAGTCTAACAATATCACGGTCACTCACTAGTCGGTGGAGAAGAGAGAAGAGCTTACGGTTGCCGGAAATCAAGAGAGCGTAATTCCCAGATGTGATCGAATTTATGCTTTTTCGCTGGGCAAGATTGAAGACCGGTAAGCCCGAGTGGGGGATAACACCACTACAGCTGACTGTTCACAATTTAAAAATAAAAAATGTCCTACTAGTACCTTGACAAATAAAAGTAGATAATTGGTACGAAATCGACTCTACAAAATGCCCATTCGGATTTCGGCAAATATAGAAATATTTTAACCTACGAGGGTACTCGCAATTTTTGAAAAACGTTAATTTGTGGGAAACAGAAATACGGGGATCTTCTACATGTCCTCAGGCGGGAATTAATTGAAATATACATTTTTAAAATTAATTAAAAATCAAATTTAGTGACTTCGTCACAATGTTTCAGTCATAAATATAAAAACATGGTACAAATTACATCTACATAAAAATTTACTAAAAAATAAACTTTAATTTAGAAAAATATGATAAAATGTAAACAGTATATACAATTCTAATAATAATTATAAAAAAAACAACGTAACACCAGCAATGTTTTTTTACAATTTTCTAGTTTTCAAACTGGCTATAAGTGTTATTAATAAATCCTTTTAAGTGTCTTTTGGAGCCACAAATACTATTAGTAGATTTATTATTTTCTGGTATAGAATTGTATGAAACCTTTTTTTTAGAAATTCCGACTTGTATCTCGGAATTCCGACTTGAAACTCGAAATTCAGACTTGCAACTCGGAATTCCGACATACAACTCTCGGTACATACCAAATTCAATTATCGTACGTCATCACGTTATCACATATAAACAACGGCAACTATTTAGTAAGACTACATGGTCAACCTAATGCCGAAAATGATAATACTCATCTGATAAGAGCCTCAATACCTTCAATGTTTCAAGCTGCTACTAAAAGAAAATGCTTTATTGATTATAACAGCCAACTAATTGGAGTAAACGCAATAACTGGCTGGGCATGTCTTTGCAAATCAAGTGTACGAGATTTAGGAATGTCTGTTCTGTAATATGGTTTTTGACATACGGAAGGCACCAGCCAGGAATTCGTTATCCGTCAAGCAAATAATTTAAATGACGTGGCTATTGCTCTATACTAATGCAAGACCACTTTAAGAAGTTTGTTTTTGCTTTAATTTAGTTAAGTAGATAGTATTTAATCAAGGCCACTTTAATGTTGGTATTTAGCATGGTCTTCTCTGAACAAATTTAACCCTAAATGAGATGTTTTTCATAGATCTTTTCGAAAATATTTAAGTTGGTTTTGTTTTGGTTTGTTAATTATATTGTAGTACACCAGTAGGATATAATTCTTGTACTTTTTTCTTAGGTGTCATTGGCATTAATATGGTTATTACCCTCATATTGTGTGTAGGCTTTGTTACTGTCTCCCTGCTCCACTATGGGGAAAGTACTATTAATTAGAAGCCAACAGTGAATGCTTGAGTGGGGAGCTACCGTCAGGCTATGCAATTTAAGTTTTAACTTTAGAAAAATTATAAAGATACTTGGCACCCGATTGAATCTGAACTCAGATCGCCCGGATCCAAAGTCTCAAGTTCTACCCACTGCGCTACCTCACCCCGCTTCTTGTAATTTTGTAAAAATGTTGTCATAGATTTTCTAATGGTGTTTAGGTACTTCTTGTTTAGGTACTTGTTAGGTGCCTATAAGATAGGTATTCTAATAATATTTAAGAGCAAAAATCTATTTAGTTATTTTAAAAATGTACGTGTGTATTTCTGTTTTAATTAATAAATTATTAATATTTATCTTCTGTTGTTTTTTGTCTCTTTAGCTAAGGTATAGCATTACATTACCTTAATAAGGCTTTTTTTAAAGAACTTTTAAACTGATGGAGCTTTTATGTACTGACCACTTGCAGACCACCACCATTAGACACCAATATCCAAAACTTCAAAACCGAAAAGAGTGCATTTACAGGTGATTGAATAGAAACAAAATCGCAAAATTAAACATTCCTGTTGGCTGATTTTTACTGACATCGATCTTTAATTATTTACCTTTATTGCCTTATTGCGCCTGATTTTATTGCTATCACACCAAGAACTTTTGAGATGTCCGAAACCTCGCCTAGTTTAAAACGCTTCTATAACACAAAATCTTATGACCGGGAGCATGGAACCCAGAAAAGTATACCCTTTCTAGCTTCTTTCGTAAATTTTATAGGAATCTTTTTTTTTTCTCTAGGTCTTTAGGTATCAGGTCTTCTGTAATAAATAATGGTAGATTTTTCAATAGTTTGGCACTTTTCAGAATTTCGGAGTGTTTTAAATAATAGTAAAATTTTACTAATATTGGTCTAGTATTATTGCGATTCTTTTTCAATCGTCAATTACGTCATACTTTTTAATTTCGTATCCAAAAATAGAGATTAACACGTATGAAAACAATAAAATTATTAAAATTGAATTATTATTTTTACGTCATTTATTTTAAAATGATGTATAACGAAACATTAAAACGAGCAATTGAGAAAATTCATGCTTCTGAAGGTTACAATAAGTAGGTATTGAAATTTTTAAACTAAATATTCCTTAGAATTAAATTTATATGAAATCGCATTAAAATTGCAAAATTAAAACGTAAACTTTACAAATTCAAAGAGTTACCTAGAAATTGACTAAATTATGATTTGATTATAATAAAACGGAGTTGAAAATATCCCAAGAAACTTTAGTCTGCTACTATAATAACGTTGTAAGCACAACGTCAATTTACATAATGAATATATCTACAGCGAACGGCATAAGAGACGAATAAATTAATTTTTTCAAGGGTAATATACCAAGACCTTGATAATAGTCAACTACTGTTGTTGAATCTAAATCTCGAGAATATTTTATTATCAATTTGATGAGACATAATTTTTGGCATTAATAATCCGATTAGAGCCCAAGAGCTTTAATCAATTGATTATTAATGCCAAAATGATGTAGAATCAAATTGTAAAATGTTCGAGAATTTTAGCAACAAAAATAACAGAATAACAATCAAGGTAGTGTTATATCTGGGACGACTATTTCACTAGACCAAATATTGACTATACTAGTTTGGTCTAGGGAGATAGTCTATTATTTTAGGAATTTTAAGAAAATTACGTAAATATAAATTTTTGATTTTAAAACAAAACTCTCTGACGTAACAATTTTACTGCTTGATGAATGAAACATAAAGTTATGAGGTATCACAAGCCCAATCCTTCTATTCGCACATTCGGTATTAAAAATTTGAATCTTAGGGACATACTGGTATATATTTTACAAACAATTTCTACATAAAATTATTTTGTGTGAAGCCTTTTAATTGGGATACCCGAATACCAATACTTTTTCATTTGCATCAAACGTCAAATAAATAGGAAATTTCATGAGCTGCAAATTTGATAAATTGTATTTTTAACCTAAAACTAACCGATAAAGAGTAAAGGTTTTATTTGATTTTATTTTATTTGATCCTTCATAAAAATGTTGGCAACATAAAAAATCAGCTTCATCGGAATTTTTACGAACCTAGAACATTTTTGTGTAGATTAAGGCTTAAATATAACAAAAAATAATAACTGAAGTTATATATTTTTTAACCGACTTCAAAATAAAGAGATACCTAGGTTCTGAAGTCATCGAAATATTTCTTTTATATTGTAACAGCAGAATAAACCTGTCGTGCGAAAAATAGTTGTAAAAACTAAAAAAAAACCCTACCACCAATAATTGGGTCGAATTCGATAAACTACATGATTGAACTAAACAAAATACTAAAAAGTTTCAGATAAAAGTGCTAAGTGATAATAGCGCTAAAATTATTGTAAACATTGTTAAAAATGAAGAAGATTTTAAGACAGTAACTAAAAAACTAACCGACAATAAGTACCTATGTCACTCATATGAAACCAAGCAAAATCAAGCAATCAAAGTTATGATTTAATAAGCTTTATCATGCTGCCAGTAAGAAATAAATATTGCAAGAAATAGGGGTTATTCTAGAATTAAAATATAAGACAAAACAGCCACTAAACATGTTTATGCTGGTATTTAGAAACGACGAAAATGTAAATAAAATATACGAGTATAAGGTTGAAATACTACCACTAAGAAAAACTAAATTAGTACCTCAATGTAAAAGATGCCAATTTTATGGGTATACTCAAGGATACTGTTGAAAAGAGCCAAGATGTGTACGTTTCAAGGAGAAGCACTCAACAGCCAAATGCGATAAACCCAAGAAGGCAAAACCGAAATGTTTTCATTGTGGAAAAGATCTTCCGGCTAATTATAGAGGATGTATCGTGGTAAAAGAGATACAAAGTATAAAAAACAAACAAAATCAAAAAAAGTATACCTAAGCAGTAACAAAGTAACAAATAGTAGTACAATAAAGCCCAGTTGAAAACACAAACCATACAGATAGAGGAAAAAGAGTTTACAATCAGGTAGTAATTGGAATAAGAATAGAAAAAACAAATACAAACAAAAGAGTCATCAGTTAGAACAAACACTCCAGCAAATACTGGAAAGACTAACCAATCTGGAAGAAAGTATAATCAGAATTTTGCTGAAAGACTTGTTAATTGCAAGTAGTCAAATTCTAGAATAGAATGCAAATGGTATCTTGCAGTACCAATAAGAGCTGCAAGCCATATAAGAAATAAAAAAAATAGACATATGCCTTGTTTCTAAAACACATTTTACAAATGAGTACATTATATTTAAAAGTTACAAAATATATCGTACCATCCATCCTGATAATGACCCCAAAGGAGTCAGTGTAGTTATAATAAAAGAAAACATCATCCATTATCAAGATATGGGATACAAAAAAAAAGAGATTACCCCACTGAGTGTCAAAACCAACCTATAAAGTAACTATTACAGCAGTTTATTCTCTACCTAGACATGTCATTAAAAAAAAAGAACGATACGTAGAAATCATATGGAGACAGGGACACAGATTTATCATTGAGGGTGATCTCAATGCTAAGCATACCCAATGGGAATCAAGACTAATCACAATAAAGGGAGAGAACTATTCAAAGCAATAAAGCAATTAAATTTCAAAATCCTCTCAACAAGTAAACCAACCTATTAGCCAAGCGACCCAAACAAATTTACTGATTTGATAGACTTTTTCATAATAAGGAACATTTAAGTGAATTATATACAAGTTGAAGAAACGTGGGATTTAAACTCCGAACATTTTACCATTCTACTCACATAAGAAAACACTCCATGATTTGTTAATAGACATACAGATTGAAAGAACTTCCAAATCTTTCTAAAAAAAAACATTGACCTCTCAGTATCTACCATTATAAATAAAAGAACAATTAGAAAATGAAGTAAAGATAATGGTAAATAGTATGCAGCAAGCTAAATGGAACAGTATTCCCAACATCACAACAAAAACAAAAGGCAACAACTACCCAAGAGAAGTAAGGGGACTAATTTATAAAAACACACAAATTGAGACGTAAATGGCATCTAAGTAAAGCTCCGGAAGACAAGACTAGGTTGACTAATGCCTCCCAACATTTAAAAAGAGAAACTAAAAAGATCAAGAATGAATCTATTAGTGTATTCATAAATTAATTAGCAAATGATAAGGCTACTGACTACTTCTTGTGAAAAACCCATCATTCAAAACTCACCAATCAAGAATGAAGATGAGAGCAGGTCCAGAACTAATTAATATACAGGAAGCAAATAGATTTGCAGAACATCTAAAAAATACATTTAAAGCTAATAAGGGAAAATATCTAACAGAATCAACTTAATATGGAAATTAACCACACCAAAAGAGATATCCACTGAAATAAAAAAAAAAACAAACCCAAAAAAAAGATCCTGAATTTAACCTAATTACAGACGAAGTTCTAAAACATTTGCGAAGAAAAGCAATAGTTTAACTGACATATATCTGCAATGCCCCGTTCAGACTTAAGCATGTACCCAGGACGTAGAAAGTAATAGATGTCATATGATCCTCAAACCAGGAAAACTCCCTAATGAAGTTACGTCATATAGACCAATATCACTATTGCGGTAATATCAAAATTATTTAAAAAGGTACTGTTGAAAAGACTAAAACCTGTTATGGATAAAAACCAGTCTAGTGTGTAACGGTTGGAACTGTTATTCGTTATCATCTTTATTCAAATGTCATTTGTCGTTTATGCCTTGTATCAAAAGTTCGTATTTCATTTGATTTGAATCTGTCAACGAATCAAGTTGATTTTAATTTTTAATATATTTTGGTCATCCGATGTACTAATTGATTTTTAATATTCTTATTGGCCGTCTGATTTTCTGAAGTTGTAATACTGATATATTGTTGAAAATATATATTTTGTACAAGAATTTCTTAAATAAAGTGTCAAATTTTGAACATACCTATCAACAATGAGTAACACACATGGATAACACGTTTTATATTATTTTGGTTGGAATAAGATATTATGCTTTACTATGTTTAAATATGTTAAATAAGAGTTTTCTTTTTCATATTAATTTTAGTCTCTGTGAAATTGTTCACTTAATAGTTTTAAATTGTTCATTTATTAGTTAAAAACATTTTATCGTTTTCCTGTTCCTGTTCCAATTTTCTTTCTTAACATTTTAACCTTTTCTTTTTAGCATTGGCTATATCTAGACGGTTTATGGAGATTTATATCTAGACGGTTTATGGAGATTTATATCTAGACGGTTTATTTGGATCTATATCAAGACAGTTTATGTGAATTTATATCTAGAAGTTTAATGGTTTTTATACCTAAGAGTTTGGTGCAATCTGAAGACCGCGGTTTGGTTCAACTATAGAAGTTCGACACGTTTCGACTTAAGTTAGAATACCAAATTTCTCAATATCGTCAAGTCCAGAATTAAGAATAAGGATCCCGAAACCCTTTAAAGAAGTCCTGAAGCATACCATACAAATCACATTCCTTATATTACTACATCCTGTACAAAGATAAGTGTGCTTTTAAATAAATCATCTTAAATTTGAAATAAGTAAAACTATATGAATTAGAATTTGTTACTACCTTATTTAAAACTTTGTTTAAATATAATTTGTTAGTGGTTAGTGATTTTGTATATTTTTATCAGTAATCTAAACTCAAGTATAGTAAGTTTTAAATATAGTGGTGCCCAACTTCTTTTTCAAGGTAATTCGAGTTATTTAATGACCGGACCCACGCCCAAAATCAATAGAGCTTAAACACACTATAACAAATAAATAAAATATCAAGTATCATGTTACAAGTGCGAGTCGAACTCGTACATGAAGGGTTTCGCACCCAGCGTACTAAATTTAATACTATGTAGGTACCTTTTAAATTTTTTATAAGATCGAGCAAAAAAGCCAAAATAAAAAACACGTGTTTAGTAAAGGAATCTCCTTTAATTTTTAATTATCTGCCTGTTACGTATCATGAAATAAAGCCCGCTGACAGACACTAAAACGGACAGACGAGGCTTAGAAATAGGGTCAATTTTGATTCAGGTAAAACCACTCTACCATAGACCAGGTGAACTGGATAACTCACATCATAAAAACATAATAAGAAGTCTTTTTCTCTGTTTTCCTTGATGTAGCACAGGCTTTCGACAAATTCTGGCATGAAGGTCTTAAGCACAAATTGAATAAACTTCTACCCAAACAATATCTGCAGCTACTAGAGTCGTATATATCAAAAAGATTCTTCAGAATTAAACAAGAAGCATATTCCAACTCAAGAGAAATTAATGCGTGTACTACAGGGAAGTATTTTAGGTTTAGTCCTTTACCTATTGTACACTAGCGACATACCTAATTTGAATATGACACCATTGCCACATTTGCTGTTGACACGGCTATACCTTCCGTAGGCAAAAATCATGAAGAAGCAGCAAATAAATTGCAGACATCTATTAATAAAATTAAATAATTGGACCAAACAATGAAGAATTTAATTAAATGCAAGTATTAACTTCACAAATAAAAGGGGACAATACGTACCAATTAGTAAAAATAAAAAAAACAGATACCCATATTATATGCTAACACAGCAAAATATCAAGAGTTAACTTTTGAGGCCAAACTACGCTGGAAGGCACATATCAAAAAGAAAAGAGCTTGGATTCAGATAAAAAAAATGTATTGGCTGTTGGGAAAAATCCATTCTGTCATCACCCAACAAATTACTTATGTATAAACAGATTCTGAAGCCTGTATGGACTTGCGTTGTATTGTCGCTAAACATCGCAGAGCTGTGACATTTTTGATCAGATCGGTAGGATCGTGTAGCGTTCCACTAGTGGGAAGTTTAGTGGATGTTCGAGACTCGAGCAAACAGGCTGTTTTGTAGAGCTTTCTCCTAGGAGACTCAACGATCAAATAAACCGGACGCGCTGTCGACAATAGGGACAGGACCAGACTGCTCGAAAATTACTCGCATTACAATATATGTTTAGGGATAATTCTTTACATTGTTGTCCTTCCATTTTTATATTTTTTTATTATATTTTAATAAGAGGTATCTCAGGGGTGATCTGACAATGGGACCCAAAAGAAAATTTGTAAAGGCATCTGTATGAAATATAATTCTGAATGTTTTTTTTTTTAATTAATTAATTTTATATTTGTTTATTGGCCAATTTTAAAGGAATTTAATATTAATAGGTTTGTTCCAACCAAAAGTTGGCCGGGCACTGCCTTGTGTATGGGATCACACTCTACCTGGATGGAACGAATTTATGTACCACTTTCAGTATCGACCGATCCTGTTTGACAATAATTTCAGTAAGAGGGAAGTAGGAATTACCTAAATATTTATAATTTTTAACTCTATGTTCATTTAGAGCAAGTTCTAAATCGTCTTCACTAGACGATAAGTCTGAGAGAAAATCATCACCTTCCATATCACTCATAATTAAATTAGGTACTATCCAAGAACAAATATAATTAAGCAGAAAATCTGAAAAATTATTTAATTTAAAAACGTAAACACCACCAAAGTCAAATCCAAACAAAAAAGACGGGCCTTGCTTGTTTCAGTGTACGCAGGGCGCATATCAACCCAAGCGATACCAGCGTTTAGATTGGTATCGAAAGGACCGTACAGAAACCGATTCCCAAACGGTCGCATGTTTGGTTGGAACGCTAACCAGACGGTATAATGAATTGTCAATTCTCGGATGGAACGGACTTTATTTATTGCGCATGACGATGACCGTACGATGTACGGTTTTGTGTTGAGTTGGAACAAACCTAATATTAAATCTCGCCATAGTGTAATCATATTTTTTAAATATAGTCTCCACAAGAAACTATCATTTTTCATTAAATATTTTGGAAAAATTTAATCATTCAAATGTTACAGGAAGCTGGACAAATAACTACTAGGAGGTGGTTAGACTACCATAATTTAATACATAGAGGACCTATTCGAGGGCTGCCTAAGTCAACATAAAGGGTTTAAAATATGGATTATTTTGCATGAATATATCTTGAAAATATGATTTATGATGATGATAGTATTCCGAATAACTTAAATCAATCACTGGTAGGATAATGAGCTAAAGTAGTTACAGTTTTTAATAGTCCGGGGACTGATTTCTGCAGTAATCTGTTTTTTAATTAAAATTTAATTTAAATAAATGATGGATAACAATATAATACATTGCCATCGGGTAGCCTTTTAAAATATACCGTTAACAAATTGAATTGTAATTAATTAATTTTAGTAAATTCCAGAAATATGTTTTTCGAATAAATTAAACTCCATTTGAAAGAAATTTATGTGAAAAATGTAAAGAAATGGTTGCTGCAGCCACTAGGTTGCCAGATATAAACAGGTATGTTATTGTTAATTATTTGCACTTACCGTATTTTTCGAAAAAAATAGTACATGGTTGCCTGTCAAAAAATGGCCGCAAATAGTGGTTGCCAGTATTTGAAATAACTACTCTTGTTCTAAATTAGAGAGAGAGCGATAGAGGACAAACGCGCGGGCTGCTTCGGGTTGTAGATAAGGACGCAGCATGCTACTGCTATACAGTGTTGCCATTAATAGGAAAATTTCCTTAAATCTAGGGATAACCTGCAATCAGTAGGGAGGAAAATTTTTATATAATTTAATAAATTTTTAAACTTCTTTAATTTTGTGATAATTTTAAACAAATATATTAGGCAGTTATTTTATTATAGTCAAAGAAAACAGGCCCATATCATAACTTGTCATTACTCAGGGTTAGCATTTTGACAGGTCGTTGGAATGCCGAATACAATATAAAATACATAGAATTTAAACTTGAGCAATATTAAAAAACTAGACGTTATTACTTGGATTAAACATACATCTAATTAAAAAAAGGTTGATTTTTATTTAATTCTTTTCGCCACTGGTGACGTAATAAATTTTTTGAAACCGGTTTCATAATGTTTAACATTATGCAACTGGTTTGCCGATCATTTCGCTGCGATTACAAAAAAAAAATCACTCTATGTGTCCAAATTAGAAAAACAATATTATGTGGTAGAATCCAGTTTCTTTCAGTTAGGAAATAGTGGATAAAAGTTGATCAGGGGAACCTAGAACTTCTTTGATACGTCCTTGCTATCCATATTTTCGACGATATGTTGAGTAGTTTGGACAGTCCATAAGAATATGCCTAAAAGTGATTTGACATCTGTAATGTTGGGCATTCAGGTGGATTGTCGGTAGCCATCAAGTACCTATGCGCTAGACGGGAATATCCGATCTGCAGTCGTCTTATTATAAGTTTGTGTTAAATGTTTCTGTTTTCTGACTCTGAATTGAATATTTTTTAATTTGAAGGTGATTCTGCTCCAAAGATTTTGCCATATCTTCTTAATATTTTTCTTGAATGAAACCTTTAATTTAAGTCTTCCCAGAGTTGTTGTTAGATGCAAGAGCATTATTGCTACACCGTCGGCCGCCTCATTTCCTGGAATTACCACGGGTAAAGGCACCCATAATATTGTTAGTCATACTCCATATGCGGAAAGTTGTTTAACGGAGATATGTATGGACTGAACTAGGGGATGACGTATGTAAATGTTTTTGATAGAGCTGATCGATACCAGCAAGTCAGTACAAATGATGGACGATTATGTTCTGATGATAAGGAATTTAGGGCATGAAGGATACCTAATAACTCTGAAGTATAAATACTGAAAAATGACGAAAGTATGTTTGTTTTAATTACTTGGTTAGTTAAAGTGACTGAAAAACTAAAACTATCCTCACAGTTTGATGCATCCGTATAGAGAACTTAGTCACACTGGGTTTGATTATTAATTTCGGAAAAATATTGTCGCAGAAGTAAGCTAGGTATTTCATATTTAGAGTAATGGCTGAGAGAAAGGTTGATGTGAGTCAGGCATTTGTTCGAAGATTGAACAGTAGAAATTGGATTAGATGTTGTTGCGGCGAGGTCTACAGAAGAAGTGTACGCATTTGAGATGATTGTACTCTAGTGGTTTAATTACTTGCTGAGCGAGCAACCTTGATTTACGCATGTACCGGATTTTGTGGATACTCTTAGCATCATAATTTAAGAGCAGGAGTTGTCATCTCAGCCAGAGAGGTAATTCGTGAGTTTCAGGGTAAAGAATTTCTGCTGGACTGAATCAGGAAGCGTCCAGGCATATCCTTATTGCAATTTACCAGTGGGCATGTAGATGGTCTATTATTAAGGATCTATATATTCTAAGTAGCACTTCTTCTTCAGCACCCCAATGCTGTCGTGCTAGATTCTTCATGTTGAACTGTTATCTTTTAATTTTCTGATATGTGTTTTCCAATCTCATTTTTGGTAGAAAGCAAGAGCCAAGATTTTGTGACTTTTAACTACAGGTGGGAGTTCTCTGTTTAAGGTAACTTCAGGGTTTAAAATGCCTAGAAGTTCTTCTACTGAACTTAATTACTTTAGACTTTGTTGTAGACAAGTTGAGATCAGTATCGATGAACCGTGCATATAACTAATTGACAACATCTTAGATGTATTTGTGAGGAAAAAGATGCAATACTGTAATAATTTATAATTATTCTATTGACTTAGGAGAGCGAATAATAAACAGTAATAATGATTTAATACCAATTTGCTTCTAAACGCCTAATTAAACGGACAAAAGAATTTTTTTTTAGAAAACTAAAAAAGAAAAACCTTTATTGATTCTGATGCATTGTTATAGCTAATTAAAAGCCATTGTCTGTGGTAAACATATTTAATCAAATATTAAATCGAACTGTATAAACATGTATTTAAACACATTGAACTAACGACCGAACCTCCAAACTTTATTGGGAAATATCACCGTTATTCTAAAAAACAAACACGAACGAGAATGACTTGAAGTCAAGGAAAAATATGAAGGGAATTTATTCGTCGATATCATTTATGTATTGCTGACGCTCATGCAATGTTTGCTTTTCCTGAAAGTTTTTAGAACAATAAATTTATTTTGGACTATTGATTACATTATTTTGTTTCAGATATGCTTTTATGCGAGCTGTTATTTAGAATATAAAGTATAGTATATGATGAAAGGTAAATTCGGCTTGTACGTGATTTATTTTTAGAAAAAAAAGTAAGTAAAATAAGCTTGATTTTTATGCAGTCATTTTAAGTATAAATTTTGAATGTGAGTTTCTTACGTTCATTGTGACATAGAACAAAATACAAGAAGGCAAAATCAAATTTTAAAGGCGTTATATTAGTATATTCTTCTGTAATTGCTACCAAAGTAAGAATTAAGATTTTCCGTGAATTGACGGCCTTATGACTCTAGTGTGCCAAAATTTAAAAAACTCTCGCCTAATTTCAAATAGGTATAATATATGTTGTGGACCAAGTGATTAGTGAAGGCGTTATTTATTTATAATGCCTGGGCATTCTGAATAATGACACGTCATATGGGGCCAAGTGATTAATTATAACCTAAACTTTACTAAAAGGTCAAAACATTTAGTTTTTTACTAGCGGCAGTTATATAGAGATGATTCGAAAAGGAAAATCTTTAAAGTCTAAAGAATAAAAAACCAGAAGATTATCAGCGTTTGCGAAAATTCGATGTAATGACTATTGGAGAAACAGAAAAACTGATTGTTCCGGTAAAAGAAGGTAACTTAATTAGGTATTATGTGCGCAAAGAAGAAATATTTAAGATTTTACATGTCAATCGAATATCCTAAGAAGACAGAAATGGTCCTTTTCACAAGGAAAAGAATAAATATGGAATTAAAACCTCCAGAACTCCTAAACACAAAACTAAACTTTGCAACAGAGGTGAAGTACCTAGGTCTCACCTTTTACAGCAAGTTAACATGTAACTCGCATTTAGAAAATAGAGTTAAAAGAGCATACATTGCTTATGAACAATGCCGCCGAACCGTGAGGCGCACCTGAGGTTTCTCCTCTAGAGTCGTCGCATTGACTTACACGGCTATCATAAGACCTATGCTAACATACGGTGCAGTTGTCTGGGTACCAAAAACCCAAAAACTAACAGCTATCCGTAAACTAGTACAAATTCAAAGAACAGCATGTCTCAACATAACAGGAGCCATAAAAACAACACCGACCAGGGCCATGGAAGTCATTCTTAGTCTCACTCCCCTTGATATTTACATCAAGGAGGTTGCTCTGACGACAATGACGCGCCTCCGCAAGGTTGGAATAGAATCTGATGTAGGATCTGGTGATGCGAGACGTCGCTTTTGGCAGGAGGCGCTCGATACGCTCCCACTGCTTAAAGCTAACATGGACTCCATCTCACCAAGATATATCTTCCATAAGCCATATAAAGTTATAATAGAACACATATAAGAGTCGGAAGTGGCAGGTACGATTCATATCTACACCGACGGTTCTAAAACAAAACAATGCTCAGGATGTGGAATATACTCCAGATTCTTAAACCTAAACATAAAATGGGCTATGAGCAATAGCGTCAGTGTAGTTTAAACAGAGCTAACGGGAATTCTCATAGCACCAAAAGAAATAACCAGAAACAATATCACTGGAAAGAACATTCTCATCTATACAGCTAGCAGACAAGCACTACTCACCCTAAACAAACCACGAATTTATTTAGGGTTAGTACTAGAATATCACGAAGCTTTGGCCGAAGTATCCACCAACAACGTGGTGACCTTAAGATGGATTACAGGTCACGCCACATCGAACGGTAACCGTCTTGCTGATTCACTAGCCAAGAAAGCAACCAACCAAATACTTTTTGGACTTGGTCCTTCTATTGGCCTGACAAAATCGGTAGTGACAAACCTAATCAAAGAACATTCCCTTGTTGAATTCAAGGAAAGATGGGATAAAACAAGAAACTGCAGAGTTGCCAGGGAGCTCTTAAATTATCCTGACAACACTGCAGCAAACAAATACTTGACTATGACTAGACAGAATCTGCGCCTAGTTACAGGCATTCTGACTGGTCATTTCCAAGTACGAAAGCATCTACATATCATGGGGCTGTCAGAATCGGCACTCTGCAGAGGGTGCAAACAAGAAGATGAGACCATCGAGCATATCCTTTACGATTGCTCGACGCTCTCTTTTATTAGAAGATTTGTGTTTGGCGAGTATCGGCTAACACCGGCCGATATAAGAAAAGCACCTCTTGGCGACGTTGTCAACTACACAAAATCTGTAGGCTGGCTCACGAGCTAGGAGGTGCTTATCATCTCAGGAGGATGCACAATGGGCCTAATGAAGCCTAAGTGCCATTGGGGTAACCCACCCTCCACACGTTACAGATACAAATGTCAATCGAATGAAGAAAGAATTAAATTTGCGATTTAGAAATATTACGAGAGAAATTATTGTCATTTGTTTAAATTTATGTGAACAACTGCGAAAAAAAAACAAAACGTTTCAAAAATAGGTTTAGTGGTTAAACCTATTCTCAGCAGTGAAATGAATGCAAGGTGTCTGGTAGGATACAATCAGTATAAATTTATACTTCTATACTAAGATCATCTCACGAAATTTGTGCAGCTCCGTCCGCTCAAAAACAAAAGCGCCGAAGAAGTTGCATGTGTACTACTTGATATTTTTACAATATTTGGTGCTACAAGGCGATAATAGCAAAGAGTTTACCAATAAAATCGTTCAGGAAATTTGTGACATGTGGCCTGAATTGAAAATTGTGCATGGTAAACCAAGACACTCTCAGAGCCAAGGGTCAGTAGAAAGGGCAAATTAAGATATCGAGAACATCCTAAGTACATGGTTGATAATAACACACAAAAATGGTCAGAGAGATTATGTTTTGTGCAATTGATGAAAAATAGTGCTTTTCACACAGGCATTAATTGTACTTCATATAACGCCGTGTTCGAGACAACATGATGCTTTGCTTGATCTCAATTCAGAAGAAGACTTAGAAAAACTATTATCTAGCGAAGGCATTATCACGGAAAGTAACCAATTAGAGTCCAGCGGAAATGATCAAGTAGAGTCCATAGAAATAGACCAAGTAGAATCTACCGAAATAAACCAACTAGAGTCCAGGAAAAATAATTATATATATTTATGTTCAGCAGGCCCACGCCAAGTTTAACCACACACTACCTTAGATGTGTATTGTGAAAAAACTTCGGATTCAAAACCAGTACCCGCAAACTAAATGGTTTCATCAGAACAAAATGTGGAGCGCAAGAAAGAAAAAGTTGTTAGGAAATTGGCTTTGCATAATTTGCAGAAACAGACTTATAAAATGATGGATGCATCCAACGTTAAATATGGCGTATCGATAAAAGGTGAGACCGTGAGGGTACGCGTTCCAGATGTTGATCGAGATAGAGGCGATGGAAGAAATATTCTTGCTACCATAATTAAATAACAAGCTCAAACCTGTACAAATTAGGAACAATACATGGTATTTTGAATAAACTTTATTCAAGAAACCATCAATTTACAGTGTGCAAGGAACGATTTGTTTCACTTAAGATATTCCTGATGCAGAAATTTTACTGAGAGAATGTGTTAGGATATCTTCTAAATGTGAACTCAATGTTACAGTCGATGTGGTTGTAAAAATGATTGTACATCTAATAAATGTAATTGTCGTAAAGAAAAAAAACTCTGTAACTCAAAATGCCATCAAAGCAGTAATTATTCTAATAAATAAGCAATATAATCTCCAAATATGTTACTTGTGATCATTTTGCTTATTAAATTAATATGTGATAGACATTATTTATAAAGCTCGGGCATTTAATTATTTTAATAAATATTATCATATTGCCATCTCCTATTAGGCATTTTTCAAAATGCCCGGGCATTATATATAATACCCAATTAATTACTTGGTCCATAATATATATTAGAATTTCGGCAATGCTCGAAAATAGTACAAAATTAGTTTGATGCAACGAATTTTTTCCAAACCCGTAATTTTAATTTTACTATTGAGGTTACTAGTTTTGCGCATTTTGAATAGTATAAAACTAGTTTTGTCATATTCTAAATGTTTAGTATCAGTTTGATTTAATTAACGTTCGGATAATAGTAAGCATAACTGGTTACCCGACAATTGCGGCTCGGTCAAATGCGCCCCGACAAATGCTCTTCTACATACGCGCCTCAATACTTAACTCACGCAAACAAAGATAGAGGCTTAGTATGCATCGATGCATTTCTTATTATACACCGATGGTGTATAGACGAATTTGAAAATTTCAGAACTTGCCTGAAACGGCGCTTGGCCCGAATTGGCACATCAACTTGCCATCTTAGAATCTCGACAGTCAATGTCGTGATTTTCTAGAGGTAGGGCATCTGTGTACGGAACAAAGATGTCTGAGTTGGAATCCCAGCGACGACAGGCTTGTTTTCAAATATACAAGTATTTCTTTTCACCTTTGGGGTTCGGGAATGGTCTTGATGATTTTTTAGAATTGTTTCCAAATTTTTACATTATTTCAGCTACAAATTTTTTAGATATACTCATTTTTCGGATGGATTTCGATTCGCGATTTTTCGATATTAAATTACAATGTTAATATACTTGACATACGACAAGTAACCCATTACCTACCCCAATTTTTTAGAGTTCTTTAAACAGAGGCCGAACAAAAAACTCTCATTTGCGGTATTACTTTCTAGTTCACTATTTTCTAGTTCACTACTGCTCCTACTACTACTAGTAGTCACTATTATATCGGACGGCTCCAAAACTAATGGTGGAACAGCCAAACACAAGAATATCAGTAAGATGTAAATATGCAATAGTGTTGCAGGTAAAAATAACAGCAAAACGTCACTACGTAAAAGAAATTTTAAGGTAAATGCAAGTATTCCTACATTTAATATAAGAAAATTGCTGCAGGCCTCTCACTATGATTACAGAAAATAAAATGTTATAATTAACAAAAACAAAGCTAAGAGCTCCGTTTAATTTTTTAAAAACATACTCTCACAGCAAACCCACTACTAATTTTATTGTATTCTTATTACCCTTAGGTAAAAAAATGTTATGCTTGAGTTTGTAGCAAGTCCTAATTTAAAGTAATCCTTTACTTAAATCCAGGATGAAAAAATCATGGGCTTTCCTAATGAGCTAGCGCTAATTAAAACAAGTTAAAAAAGATCTTGAAATTACGAATATCAAAATGAAAGAGATATTTCATATTTACGTCAAGAAATTACTCTTTTAAATTTAGTTTTTAGCATGTGATTCTTAAACGAACTATTTTACGCCAATAAAGTTAACTTAGACTTGCCATTTCCTCGAAAGCGCATATAAAATGGTATATAAGCACTTCGAAGATTAAATTTTGAATGAAAAAAGTTATATTATCTACAAAAAATTAAAAAAAAATAAACCTTATGCTTCTGACAAAATTGTTGCACTTGCTCTAAGGACAGTGTTAGGTGACATGAAGTCTACTCCTATTCAACCCTTACACGTGGAAGCTCTGGAACCTCCTTTCGAAATAAGATGAAATTATATCAGTGAAAAAATGTTAATTAAAATCTATACCAATAATCCTAAATTATTTCATCAGATTATTATATTAAATAGTTATGATTTGCTAATAAATATTGGGTTAAAAAAAATCCCCACCCCTTTGTCTCGCTTTACAAAACAATAGCACCACCATGGAATTAATGATTTTTTTAGCTTTTATTCAGACATTAAACCAAACTATGAAGAAAATATATCTATAAGTAGCAATATATTACTCTCTATTTTAAATAATTTTGAAGATGCCTTAATATTATATACGGACGCGTCCAAATCAGCTAATGGCGTAGGCTCTGCTTTCTTTGAACCTAAATATCATATAGAAAAATCTTTTAAAATTAGACAAGAATGTTCCATCTATACTGCGGAAGCTGCGGCTATCTATGAAGCACTTATTTACGCCTCTTCCTGCAACAGAGAAACGATAGTTATTGTATCAGGTTCCCTTTCTGTTTTAACATCTATCAAAAAAATGGGCTTCCTAATACATCAACTTGTCCTTTTGTAATAAAAATTAAGAAACTTATCCAAACATTTTCAGAAAGAGGCCAGAACGTGCATTTTATTTGGATTAATGCTCACATTGGGCTAAATCACAACGAACATGTAGAGTTGTTGGCCAAAAAGGCTCTGTATCAGGTTCTAACACGTCATACAATTTATCTCTTTCTGATGTTACTGCAATATTAAAAGAAAATCAGTTCAATAAATGGCAACACTTGTGGCAGGAATATTGTTTTACAAACCCAACGAGGTATACGACTAAACATTCCTAAGATCCCTTGGTACAAGCATTATAAAATACCGCGAAAGTACATATCGACAATCATTAGGATGAGATTTGGTCATGCCAGTTATCCTAGCCATTTATACAAAATTAAACTCTGAAAGTGACCAACACGAGACGTGTAATGAAAAAGGAGATCTAGACCATATCTTCTTTAATTGTACTAAAAACAAAAAATTCTCTGACAAGCTATATAACGACCTGCTTAAATGCAATATATGCTCCCCTTGGAATATCCAAAGTTTATTGTCCTCCAATTCCACAAACATTTATGACTGCTTGAATAATTTTTTAAGGGAATCAGGTATACGCTTGTGATTAGTACTTCTCTTAGACTCGTTACCTTTGTTTTCTTTTCTATTGTTTTATTTTACCCCCTTATCGTGACCTAGTGTACGTCTGTTTTTTTGTAATGCCTTGATGGGTCCCTAGGCGAGAAGCGAGTGTCCCCGTTTAATCATCTTGTTGTTATTTGAAATTAAATATTTAATGTTTCCTCTTTTTCATTCATTATTATTTGTTTGTTAATTTACCTCTTCCATTTTGTGACTGGCTGTATGACAAAGAGTCTATGCCAAAAAAAAAAACAGTGAACAAATTAAATTTAACCGATAAATAACAACGAGGATTATATGTTGTTAATGAGATTATACATTTTTTAATCTCTTGGTATTAAAAGTAACACTTTAGTACTTAAAAATCAAAGTTAAAAAAAAAATAAAAAGTTTAAGAACTATCTTTAAAAGTCACTGTCTTCACTATAACTACTCAATGCATTTTCCCCAATGTTGTCCATTTGCATCTGAAACTGTTTTTAAAAACAAATTTATTTCATGTAATATTTTTTGCAGATGGAAATATGATATATTTGGAAGAGGGGAGCTAGTTCCTCTTTCTGAGTGTAAGCATCAGACCAAACGAATTCTTACAGATGACTAAAAAAAGAAGGAAGGAGAGGGGGAAGAGGCCCAATTACCACCCTCGTAATTAGCACTCGTTCAGGTTAGAGTTTGGTTAGGCTTTCCATAGGAGTGGATAAGAAAGGATTTTCTATTCTTTATTGAAATTTTAACAATTTACAATTGTATTTCTTGCATTACAATTATGCGCACCTTCTTTCTTCGTTATTTCTTAGTCCACTAGTGGTCCGCTGTGTTCTTTGGCGTTGAGTGGAGAGCAGGCTTGGCTAATCCATTCTCAGCGGGGTACCTCATTAATTAACCCCCGGTTATCGAGAAGATTTAGAAAATTTTGTAAGATATTGGCAGAATGTATTAAAAAGTGTTAACTCCGGTTTCCAAAGAGTGATAATTGTAGGAAAAGAAGAGATGGGGGAAAGGAAATTTTTATAATATTTTACAGAAAATTTAAATAGTAAGAAAATGCTATAAACTTTTATGTGTCCCTTTTGAGGAATAGTACTCTGGTTTCTAAGGGGAAGTCGTCAGGTTCGAATTGAGCTAAGTGTGAAAGATGATCAATAAGGTTGAGAAATGCAATAGGAGGATAAATTGGATTTTCCCCAAAATGAACGTCCAGCAGAATTCTTTCGTTGTCGAAGTTTCGACAAAATAGGATACGGGTGTATCTTCTACGCCACAGTTGATGCAGTTTGGACTGTTTGCTTTTCCTATTCTGTGCAGGTGGATCATGGAATTTCCGTGTCCGGATAGGACGTGTACCACTTTTCGCTTGAGTGGTTCTGTGCTGGAGGAGAACCAATTCTCTACACTCGGGATGAGTGTATGTAGGTGCCTGCCTTTGGTGGTGTTGTCACATTCGACCTACCATGTTCGTATCAGAATGTGATTCTTCTCCAGTGATACCGCCGTCCAGAATCTGTAGTCTGCTGCTACTATGTGGTTTCCTACGAAGTAGGTCGATCCTGTCTTCTATAGTTCAGCCAGTGATTTAAAAAACATCAAATGTAAATGTAGTGTAGGTTGTTTCGCCAAAATACATAGTCTCAGCCGGTATGGAGCTGTATGCTCCTAGGATAACTTTGAGACAAGTTTCTTGTGCCGACCTGATTTTGTTTTTATTAACCACGAAGTTTTTCCTTTGTTCCCAGATTGGTAGCGCGTACGACATGATGGGAATGATTGCGTAGGTATATATGTCACGTAAAGCGTCGTGAAATTTGTCGATTCGTCCCCAATTTCTACTTAGTGTTCTTCGTAGGAGTTGAAAAATTTTCCTGCACTTGTCCGTTATATATGATATGTGTTCCCCAAAGGCTAGTTTATGGTCCAGTATCACACCCAGGCATGTAATGGATTGGCCGTCTTAAATTGGCTTATCGTGGTATCTGATTACTGGGTTTCTTGCAAGTGATAGGTTAGAAAATACGATGTATTTAGATTTGGCTTCAGATATTGTTAATTTGCTTTTTGCCACCCATTGTAATAAAATTGTCATGCATTCACTTGCCACGTTCTCCAGTTATCGCCTACTTGTACCTGTTATCGTGATGGTGATGTCGTCAGCGTATGCTGGGACGTTTACGTTTGCCGGCCAGTGGGTAGTAAGGTGTAAATCCATAACCACGTTCCAGAACGTTGGTCTCAATACAGATCCTTGAAGGCATCCTTTGGTGGATAACTTGTTCACAGTATTGTGTTTAGAGGAGTAGCTGACATTTCTCTTTAGGAGGTAGCTTTTGATCATGTGCTTGATATGGCCTTTTGGTTTAGTTCCGTGATAAGAATTGGCCACCATAAGTAGTCGACAGCTCCTAATATGTCTACGAAGATGGATAGGCAGTGATTTGGGCTGGTGCGTATACTAAGTAAAATTTTGTTTTCGCATATGATTTTGATGTGTTCTACATAAATAACTTTAACTTTTATATAAACGAGTTTCTATCAGTGATAATGAGCATTGCATCCTCTAGCTGTGAACTTGAAAATAATTTTCAGCGATTACTAAGAAAGACTTCTGCTAAAAAAACATTACAATAAATTGTTTTGTAGATGTGACCGGCGTCCTCTCTTATTTGTACCTACTTTGTAGAATAACTATAATAAATTAAGATTGCTTAATATATTATTCTTTCATGAAAGCAGTACCAACAGGTGTTGTTCTATTTTAACTCACTATTTATTATTGAAAATATGAATAAAATGAATACCTACTAGTTTTATTAGAAAACTTAAATCAGTTTGAAATGCAATTTATTTGGCCGCCTGATTAAAGAAACGCTTCTTGCGTATTATAAAATCTAATATCCGAATAATAATTGAAAATGTTATAATAGGTATATCTCATAAACTAAAGATAATATCACCAAATGCTTAAAGTTAAGTTAACTCAATTTTAATTACACTTCGCGTTTGTTATATAAAAATAAACTATATATAAATCACCCTAAAACTAAATTACTAAAAAAAGCGTAACATTATTTTTGTACTTTTTTTATTATAACATCCTTTTTAATAGTGTTTTCTAGATTTTAATTTTATAAAATCCAGTGACTAAGATTATAAAGTTAATATTCCTCTGCATTTTACATAATCACACATTTTAACATGCAACCATCTATTTCAACGGGTGTTAGAGAAATTGTCCAGAGTGCTGTGATACATTCATTTGAAGTTGTAGTAAATTTCGCATGCGTGTTCATGTTATATGCATAATTTGAATTAATGTATATCAGTGAATAAACGCGGTGTTGTACACTAGTAGCGAGGATTATCTGAAAGCTGCTAAGCTGTTTCTAAAAACGGCTACTTCATTTCATGAAAAATTTATTTTCTGAATCCAAAGTAATCACTTTCAGTTGCACAACGAGAAACTGACAATAATACTCTTATGATACCATAAAATCGATGATCTGGAATGTTTCGAAAATTATGCAGTAGCGAAACCTAATAAGTTCAAATAATTCGAGAACCGAAGTTAGTATAATACTGGCTAAACAACAGTAGTGGATTTTAAATAGGGTATTTATGTCATAATAACATTGTTGGGGTTAAAGAAAAATAAAAATACTACATACTTTTATAAAGCTTATTAACAATCGTATTTGGTGTTTTACGCTGCAAAAATTGAAATGTCAATAAAAAAAGGAATTTCTGTATACAGTATGATATTTTATAAAAAACTATATTTTGTAAATTATTTATTTCAAATAGAAGTACAATTTATTATACGAGGTGTGGCTTATTAGAATAAAAATTATTATTGGTTTTGGTCCACAATTTTAATATTATCCCTTAAGACCGCAGTTTTACTGTATTTTTACTATAAGAAGCAAGGGTTCACCAATTCCGATAGCATTTAAAGTCCTCTAAATGTAAAATAAATCTTCTACCAGCTTAATGCATAAGGTTTGGAGAATGAAATTTTCTACTTTTTATTTGTCTGAATTTAAAAAAAAAATCATAAAAATAATTTAAAAACCAGAGCTAAAAAGTAAATTTAATTTTACATAATTTTCTAATTACATAGTCTACCAAAATATTTCTAAACTTTATTGGGTATTTTTCAGATCTAAGCGGAATTACGATTCAGAAATATTTGAGATTTTTATTAGTCAAAGTAGAGATTTTCTATGAATTCCTGCAATATCTAGTACATTCATTTTTAAGTAGATGTCGCAAGGAGATTAGCATATAAAAACAATGTTGCCACTTTGTTTTAGAGATGGTTTTTGTAGGCGGTAGAGGAAAGGCGACAAATATGGAATTCTTTTTTAAAAACTGCAAAATTATTCAAATATTTTTATATCTCCAACACGTAAAAAGTACAAACGATTAATAACTATACAGTGCGTCCATAAAGTAACGCATAAATTCATTATTGGCTAAATGAACAATAAAATTAGGAATTCCCAAAACAGGTCGATTTTTGATTTCAATTTACTATTGTTTCAAATCATAATCTAATATACAGGGTGAACCACTTTCGTGTAATGACGTCATCACCATTTTTTTCAAATGGAACCCCCCCTTTTTTTTCAATTTCCAAATTGCCTTTGCTGAGCTGATTCCAAAAATGTATAATATGTTGCTTCAAATTGGTACAGGGTGGGCAAAAATGCAAAAAAAATATGAAAATTGTTTATGGAAAGTAATACGTTACTGAATGTAATAAACAAATTAAATGGAATTATATAGTTATGCAATTAATGTGATACACTTCCAAAAACAAACAAACGAACGAAAATTTACAATAAATGTTCAAATTGTTCTCCATTGACCGTTAGACAATGACTGAACCGGGCATTACTTTCGTCTCTAACATTCTGTAGCATAGCGGATGTTATGCTCTGTATTTCTTGTCTGATTCGGTCTTTTAGTTGAGGGATATTTCCAGGTCTGTTGAAGTAGACTTTAGATTTTAAATAACCCCATAAAAAGAAGTCTAATGGGTTCAGATCAGGTGATCTAGCAGGCCATTCCACTGGTCCCCTTCTTCCTATCCACCTTTGTGGAAAAGTTGTGTTTAAAAAATTGCGCACAGCTACTGCGTAATGTGGCGGTGCGCCATCCTGTTGAAACCAGATTCTGCGGTCTACATTAGTGGGTATTTGAATATCAGGAAAAAGCTGGATCAGATCAGGAATTAATGTATTTTGTAGGAAATCCAGATATAATGCTCCTGTTAAGTTTTCATCGAAAAAATATGGACCAATAATTGTATTTCTCACAATACCAGCCCATACGTTAGTTTTTTGTGGTCTTTGCGTATGGTACTCTTGCATCCAGTGTGGATTTTCATCAGAACAATAACGGGTGTTTTGCCGGTTAACATGACCGTTCAAATAAAACGTTGCCTCGTCCGAAAATAAAACGTTATCAATGAAATTGTTATTTTGGTTCATCATATACTCGCAGAATTCAGTCGTCTTCAGCCAATTCATGGATGAGACGTACTTTATAAGGATGGTATTTTACCTTTTTGAAAATGTTTGATACTGAAGACTTTCCAATACCAAAATCCCTAGATAATCCTCGCACTGTACAGTGTGGATTTTCTACAGCCGACAAAATTATGTCTTGTTGAATATTTTCATCAATTTTTGGTCTACCTTGCCTTGTTGCATCCCTCACATGTCCTAATTCTCTGTATTTTCGCTCTATTCTACTTACCGTAGATTGTAAAATAGGTTCACGATCTGGGTGCATTTCATGGAATAATCGGCATACCTCTTGTTGAGTCCGCATCTTATCGCCAATACCAATCATCATTAATATTTCAATCCTGTCACTTTCGGTTAAAGGCATTTTGTAAAAAAAGTTCACGAACGTACCTTCTCTACAGCGTTAACAATACGAAACTGTGCTTCAATGTTTTTGACAGTGTTGTCAAATAAAAAAAACTGGTATGTCAAATAAAAAAAACTGGTAAAAGATAATGCCAAACAAAAAGATTTTATATAGTCCAGGGGCTTGGATCACTAATAAAAGCTGTAAGATACAATTATTAAGAATAATGCTGTATGTTCTTGATAGTTTATCAAAGTAGTTGTAATAACAATACGTAATTTCATTTAATGTGTTTATTACGTTTATTCGTTATTTTCATTACTTTGTAAGTAAATTTTTGCATTTTTGCCCACCCTGTACCAATTTGAAGCAACATATTATACATTTTTGGAATCAGCTCAGCAAAGGCAATTTGGAAATTGAAAAAAAAGGGGGGGTTCCATTTGAAAAAAATGGTGATGACGTCATTACACGAAAGTGGTTCACCCTGTATATTAGATTATGATTTGAAACAATAGTAAATTGAAATCAAAAATCGACCTGTTTTGGGAATTCCTAATTTTATTGTTCATTTAGCCAATAATGAATTTATGCGTTACTTTATGGACGCACTGTATATATTTAAACATGTATAACTTGTTTTTGCAAAAATCAGAACGTTTCAAAAGTTATAATAACAGAACTAAAATGATAATATTTCCCTTTTGTAAAATTAGGGTCACAAATATGGAATATCACCAAAAACTACCAAAAACAAATTTCTATTGGCAAAAATCGCAAATATATAATAGCAGATACATAAGAGGTACATTGCAAATGACACCATACAAAATTTACACTGTATCCAGTTTTTCAGATTATTTGCTGTCTAAAAATTTTCCACCACAGAACAGGCACTCGGGATTTTCTGCAACCTTTTGGTTTTGTTCTTTATTTTCCCCAGTAAATAATGAGTCATCGAATCATCATCCGCCACAAAATATTCTTCAGAAGAGCTACTTGATTCGGTTACAATATGCCCTACTTTGTTTGTCCTATGCTTAACTTGACTCTATAAAAAAGTAGTTAATGTGCTGGGAGTAGCTACATCAGTCAGACTTGATTTACCATGGCCATATTTTCTCTTTATTTGAAGTTTAGATGTAGGTGGACTGAAACTTGACTCGAGGTTGGTGGTTGAGATGCTGGGAGTAGTTGAATCAGTCAAATGTAGGCAAAACCATCACAGGAGTTACTAATTTTACTGGTGGCGTCGGGTTTTCGGGAGCTTCAGGTTCTGGAAGAGGGCCAACCACATCTTGCTCGATAATTTCGGAGGCAAAACAGATATACTCTCGAAAGATATTTGGATTAACAGAAAAAATTCCGGTAGCTTGAAAACCATTAACAGCAATTTCACTGCGCTGAACTCTTAAATAAGCTTTACCGAAAATTTCCATTACGTCAAATGCAGTTACTGGTCGCGCATATTATCGTATCAACGTTCTTATCTCCTCACTCTAATGTGCTTTAAATGGTCCCACAAAAAACTTGTCCAGAGGCTAGAAGCTTGTGTGTAGAATGTGGCGATAAACACAATTGTGACATTATTATCTTTGGCCATATTGGCCAATTTATTTCGAGTGTGCGAATTATGGCCGTCCAATATGAGCAAAACTGGAGATTCAGGTGTAGGGTTTACTGTAGCTATAAAATGCTTAAACCATTTTTTTAGAAAAGCCCTTTGCTCTAACAAAATATGTCTCTGTTGGTATTGTGAACGACAGTTTATTCGAGTAACGCCTCATAAATAGCCTAAGCCACCCTTTTCCAGCTGTTTCTTTGCCAAAGGGATTCGGCAGATTATTTCTGACAGCAAGTTGATAAAACATATTCCTTATGTCGTTTCTTGTTAAGCCAAAATATTTACTTTCCATATGAAGTAAATATTTTATAAGTTCATCTTCTAGTTCGTTGGTTAGCACTGTTGGTCGATCTAGTTTCGTGTTAGCAGACGAAGCTGGATCTTCATCCTTTTGGCAATGCCTGAAGCGGCTTGTTCTGGGAACATTGTATCTTCTGGCTGCTTGTAAATACCCCAAATTTTGCCTGTACCATAGCTTCATTTTTATAACACTTTCTTTTTGGGCTTATTTTTGACGCTATACTGAAATAAGAAAAATCACATGATAACTTAATACGGCCAGGAAAAATGAATACAGTCAGATAGTACCAGAAAGTGAAAATGGGTCCAAAGACACTGAAGAATCGGTTTCAACTTCTGAAAAGAAAAACCCAGATATTTTCTCAGAAGTCATGACCATATTTTTTGCCATGCTGTATGTGAAGAAGATGATCCTGAGACAGTTGAAGAGGCTATGACAAGACCAGATTCAAGTCGATGGAACGAAGCACTGCATGAGGAATATGATTCCTTGATGAAGAACTAAGTATAGATACTAGTAGATAGACCCAGAGGTCAAAAGGTTGTCAAAAATAAGTGGGTTTTTAAAATAAAAAGAAATTCTGAAGGAAAAATAGTAAGATATAAATGTAGGCTAGTAGCTAAGGGTTTCAATTAGTAATTGGGGGGGGGGGGGTTGATTATGTGGAAACTTTCTCTCCCATTGTTCGTAGATCTAGTATTAGGGTTTTATTAGCTGTTGCTGCAAAATTTGACTTTGATATAGATCACATTGATGTAGATACTGCCTTTTTGAATGGAGAATTAGATTAAAAAAATTTTGATGGAACAACCCAAAGGTTTCATTGTCCCAGGGGATGAACATAAAGTATGTATGTTGAAAAAAGCAATTTATGGCTTAAAACAAGCGTCTAGGGTTTGGAACAAAAAGGTTGAATCTGCACTAAAATGTTTTGGTTTTGTAAAGTCAAAGGTTGAATCATGTGTATATTTTAAAATTTTAACAAATAGTATTATTATTGTAGCTGTATATGTAGATGATTTCTTAATCTTTACCAATTATCTAAATGAGAAGTATGAGTTTAAAAACAAATTCAGTACAAAGACAGATTAAAAATTAAAGATCTTGGCGAGGTTACCCATTTTTTAGGTATGAACTTTTAGAGAAATCGAGGAAAGCGGAAAATTAAAATTGACAAAAAACATTATATTCTGCAGTTACTTTAAAAGTTCGATATGGCAAACGCTAAGGAGATTTATATCCCAATTGAAGTTCGCTTAAAGTTTAGCATAGATAAATTGAACAATCTTAAAGAAGTTCCTTATCAATGTTTAATAGGTTCTCTAATACATTTAGCAGTTAATACGAGACCAGACATAGGGTATACTATCAATTATTTAAGTCAGTTTAACAATTATCATCAAATTGAACACTGGCATTGTGTTAAAAGAGTATTGAAATATTTAAAATATTCTGCAAAGTCAGTTTTAGAATACGATACCGCTAATGATGAAATAATTGGCCCGCATAGTTATATGCAGGTATTAATGGCAAGAGGATTATTTTCCAACTGGAAACAACCAATTTTTATTGATTTTGACAAGAAAATGACTAAAGACATCTTGTTAAATGTAATAAAAGAATTGCATTTAGTTTCATATAATGTGCTAGCATGTGTTAGTGATTGTGGAGGAGGTAATGTTGGATTGTGAAAAGAACTAGGAGTTGGTATAGAAAATTCTCATTTTTTGCATCCAGTTACGAAGAAAAATGTATATATGTTTGCAGATGCTCCACATTTACTAAAACTGATACGCAACTGGTTGTTAGATAAAGGTTTCAGTTTAGATGAAAATACTGAAATTACCAAAGCGCCTCTTATAAATCTTGTTAAAATTACAAATACAGAGGTTAATTCATGCTGGAAAGTTTCAGAAAAACACATAAGTTGTAAAAGATCTCAACGACAGAATGTTGCATTAGCTGCACAACTACTAAGCAACATTGTTGGAACTGCTTTATTGCAATATAAAAATAAGCCAGGCATGAATACAATAGAGTGTGAAAATTTAGGAAATTTTATTTTGGATATAAATCAATGGTTTGATATTTTTAATAGTTACTGTCAAGAGGGTACGGTTCCATCGAAAAATGGATATGACAGAGCATTGAAAATACAAGAAGAACATCTTAATAAAATAAAAAAGACTATTACTTATGCGACCAATAGGTAAACAAGCAATGCAGATCTTTCAAAAAGGCATGCTCATGTCTATTGAATCCCTTAAAATGCTTTTTAGAGATATGGAAACTGAATTAAAAATTTCTTATATTTGTACCCACAAGTTAAATCAGGATTCATTAGAAAACTTTTTCTTTCAAATCAGAAGCAGAGGACCAAATGAACATCCAAGTCCTCTAATTGCTTTACAAAGGATAAGATTGATAATTTTAGGAAAAAATCCTGGTGTTTTGGAGGCTCAAATAAATACAAAAAGTGAAATAGAAGAAGAGTACATTATTGCACAGGTCATGAATAAGGCAAATATGCCAGTTTGTGGTGAAAATATGGGACAAGTACAAATGATAAAGCCTGATGAATCTGGTAGTAGTACATCAATTAATTCATCAAATTCATCTTCAACTATATGCGGTGGGGATTCAACGGATTCTAGTATGGGTGAAACTTATGGAGATGCTATTAAATACATAGCAGGCTATTTGGCTTTTGTATTTAAAACAAAATTTAACAACTTGGGCGATCACACATATAAATTCAAAAGTGATCATAATTACTCGCTTCCTTCATGGGTACAGAAATTGTCTTTTGGTGGACTTATAAAGCCAACTCAAGAGTGGCTATCAATAGTTCAAAAATGGGATAAGTACTTCAGAAAGCATCATGCAGATGATTCCTTACGAGGTGGCCCTGGAGTACTTGGAAAGTTGGCAACTAAAATTGCAAAAGTGGTGAAAAACTTTTCTTTTAAAATTATAAAACATTTTTGCAAATTACGAACAATAATTAGGCTTAATTACAGAAATCTTAAAAATGAAGAACTAAAAAAGCAAAATAGTTTGACTAAAAGAAAGGCCCAAGAAGACCTTGATGACTCCGAAAGAAAAAAATCAAGAAAATTATTGAAAATTATAAAATAGATAAAAAATTAGTTTTTAAAATCCTTTAATCTTCTACACTTTAAATGTTTGTTTCTAAATATTACCCATGTAGTCACTTTTTGGTCTACAGATCAAAGATTAGTGTAATTTTCTTTGTATTTAATGAATTAAAAAAATAAAAAAGTGATACAAAATGTTATTTTTTGTTGTAAAGGCATGTATTTTATTGAAATATTTTATTTTTGAATTTTAAATAATCATTTATTTAATTGTTTTTTTTATATACCTACCTAATTGTCTGGAAAATAAGTTTCTTGTAATAATTTAAAATCGTATTTTTCAATATAAAGGTGTGTGTATATATACACACATACTGACAATTAATGTGACAGTAGATTTTTTGAGTGCGTTTTGTTCGTTTTGTTTACTTAAATTATATCGTTTTTTCACCTTTACAAATATATTCCTAAAATAATTAGATAACATGCATCAAATATACAATCGTTTAGTTACCAATTACATACCTTTAAACTATTTTTTATGGCCTGTAAACAATATTTAGAACTAAACTAAACAGTAAAAACGTATATGTCAAATTTATTAATGTTATTGTTAAAAGTTTGGTTAGAATTAAATGTCAGTGGAACCAAAATGACATCAGATCGAACTAGCGTATTGTTTTTTTTATATTATTCAGCTTTTTTTGAAGTCAATATTGCAAAATTTAGTGAAGTTGCAATAGTGTCACACAAAGTATTTCCACTTGTTCACATGTGTCCATCAACGTGTTAATAATAACATAAGATAGCAAGATTCCAGCTGATAATACACTCTCTTGTACCCTTTGGAGTGGATAATTAAGCGATAAATCTACCTTCTTTGTCAATCGTAAATGGCCCAGGTACTTAAAAATTTACAAATAAAAGCCAATAAAAATACCCAACGTCTAGCGCTAAAAACTAACGTCACACAGTATATAAATTTTAACATTTTATATTTTTTGTGCATCATAGAAGGAATTTAAAGAAATTTCGTTGTCCAATTTTGGCAATAATATTAGATAATACTCGTATTTGTTAAAATCAACGTTAATGATGTTTATAATATATTTTTTGTCGTATTATGAGATGTTAAAGAATTCAAAAAGAATGTTTACTAAATAAAAGCATGTTGACACAAAAAGATTTCCATCTCGTCTTCATTATAGATATTTTCTTGGTTTTCTATCACGTTTCTTTATAACGGGGCATTTTAGGATAAAATTTTCCAATATTATTCTGATTTCTCTTTTTATTATAAACATTGAGAACGCAAGATTTCTCCCTAACGGTCATAATTTTACATAAATTCCATGCAAACAAAGTCATGTTTACATCGGAAGCGAAAAACAGGAAAAACCACCGAGAATAACAAAAAAAACACGTACTCGCATCCGATCCCATCACTCGTCAGATAGGTACGATAAACTAGTAGCTTAGCTTTTCAGGCACTTTGCGATCGAAATTTGATAAGAAGAAGTTTTCCACAACAGCGCCTACGGATTTTCTTATTATCCCCAAAATCGGTGATGTTCGTGCATCCGGAATATAACGTACCTACCTTAAAAGATTAATTCCTATTTTTATTTGGTAGATAGGAGTACATACGATATTTTCTAATATTTAAAAAAAAACACATCGCTTACTGAGTGCAATAATGACCCATGACAACATTATCAGTTTTCAAAAAATCACTGATTTATAAGATGGATTTGAAAGATTTAAATATTCCATATTAATTTTCACTTAAGGAGGTCCTTTCGCCACACCTCTCGCCTCAAATGTTAAAAAAAAAGTTATTAGATTATGACTAAAATTAATTTTTTTCTAATAGTTGAAGTTCTTATTTATCTAATACTGAACTTTTAACTATACCTTACCTTGCAAATTTTTGAGAATTTTTTTTTTTAAAAATGAAAGTATTTGTACAGTGCCTCACGAGAAAGTAAGTCCTCAATAACAATTCTCGAATTATACTATTATTTATTGATTAGATGGAGTAGAAAAAAACTAAAAATAAGGTTTTTGAAATATTTAGATTTTGTTTTATACAATAAAATATATATAGTAAACCGTGGAACTTGAGTTGAGAAATTTTCAAGTAACCTAGTTGAAAACTTTTTGTGATTTTTTAATAATAATTTCTCAATAAATTCCACGGTAACCTATATATTTTATTGTAAAAAACAAAACCTAAATATTTCAAAAACCTTATTTTTAGTTTTTTTTTACTCCATCTAATCAATAAATAATAGTAAAATTAATTATAATTCGAAAATTGTTGTTGAAATCTTACTTTCTCATAAGACATGGTACAAAAACACACATTTTTAAAAAAAAATTTTCTCAAAAATTTGCACGGTAAGGTATAGTTAAAAGTTCACTATTAGATAAATAAGGACATCTACTATTAGAAAAAAATTAATTTTAGTCATAATCTAATATTTTTTTATTTAACATTGGTGGCGAAAGGACCTCCTTAATTGAAAGTTTGATATTGATATGTGTTTAAATTAGGTATCACCTTGTATTATAACAGAAACAAAACATAAAATAAAAACAATATATTGATATGAAAATTTCTGGATGAAATTTTATTATATAATAAGTAGTTGGGAGGGATATTTTTGTTTTTTTTTTGAGAGGATTTTGATTAATAATTATTGATTGTCAGCGGTAATAAAACAGTCAAAGGAATTTAAATTTTAGAAAGAGTCAAAGACTGTTGACAATCAAATATTGATTTAGATTGTACTTCTACCCTTTTCAGTGCTGACTGTCTGTCATGATAACGATCCACTTATATCTAAGAGAGTCATTTAGCATGACTTTGGTGCAGGCATTTATTGCTGTTACTTTAGCCTGGAAGACTGTTGTCAGTGACCCCAGGTTCAAACTTATTGTCCTCCCTGAGTTCACATAGTAGATCCCAGCTCCTGTGCTGTTTTTCATTTTCAAACCGTCTGTTAACCAGATTGATTTGTTTTGTTTCTTCCTATTTTCCCGGCTTTTGGCCCTTACTGGTATTTGAATATCAAAAGTTTCCTGAAGTCGTGAGTAATGGGCGTTTTATCCGATGGCATTCTTAGTACCGGATTTTGTTTTAATTTCTCTAATATCATTGTATGGTGTCCTTTTCTCGAAAGTTGCCATCCAACTCCATTAGTAAACAGCCTGTATGCCGCCGCCATAGCCTCCTTCTCCACCACAAGGTGTAGTAGAGAAAGACCTAGCAGTAGCTCCATTGCTGTTGTGGGCGTAGTTCTAAATGCCCCTGTTATTATTAGACAGGCTAGTCTTTGTACCTTGTCTAATTTTCTGTTAGCTGTTATGCTTTTAGTCTTGTGCCACCATATGACTGATAAGTAAGTTATAACAGGTACTACAACCATAGTGTAAAGCCAGTGCATCATACTTGGTTTAAGCCCCCATGCGTTCCCTACCATCCGTTTATAGGCCCATAGTATTCTTACAGCTTTTTCTGTTGTTTTTTCTATATTGCTTGCATCGAGAGTGATTCCAAGATATTTAACCTCCTTTGCCATTTTTAGATGTTGTCCCCACATATAGAGCTCCTTGAAGGTTTCTTTTTCCTGTGAATGCAACAACAGAGGTTTTTGTCGGGTTTGTGGACAATCCCTCTTATAGGCACCATCTTTCGACGATATTTAGTGCTCGCTGCATCCTTTCGGATACAGCTGTCCCAAATTTATCGTTTACTACGATGCTTATGTCGTCTGCGCAAATGCTTGCGTGTATAAGTTTTCTCTCTCTAACTCCCATAAGTGGTCATCAACCACCAAGGTCCACATAAGAGGAGATAACACTCCTCCCTGCGGGCATCCCTTGTTAACCTCTCTTGTTGTGTTAAGGAGATTACTGGTAATGGTTTTGTGATTAAACATGAACTCTACCCACCTCGTAATGCAGTGGGCTACTCCACGCTTTTGCATAGATCACAGTATTGAATTGTATGAAGCCGAGTCAAAGGCTCCTTCTATATCTAGGAAGACTCCTAGTGCTATTTCTTTGCTTTCCAATGCTTGTTCAGCCTGTTGAGCTAGCCTATGTATGGCTGCATCGCAAGACTTCCCAGATTGGTAGGCAAACTGGTATCGATGTATCTGTTTATCCCGAAGAACATCGTCCCGTATATATCTATCGATTAATTTCTCCAATGTTTTTAGGAGAAATGATATTAGGCTGATTGGTCTGAAAGATTTGGTCTCCTCGTACGACGCTTTCCCTGGTTTGGGAATGAAGACCACTCTTGCACACCTCGAGCTTTGTGGGACATATCCGAGGGCTATGCTAGCTCGGAATAGTTTACACAGTGGTCCCTCCAGTACTTCCTGGCCCTTTTGCAGAAGTGCCGGGATTATACCATCAGGTCCAGCTGTTTTGTATGGTTGAAAGGAATTTATCGCCCACACGAGTGTTGTTCTATTTACTATTGAGTTTGCAAGAGACCAGTTTGTTTTTGAGGCCCTAGGAATTAGTGTCTTAGTACTCCTATTTTCTTGGTCAAGAATAATCTTACATTCAGGAAAGTGTAACTTTAGTAAATCTAAGGTTTCCTCCTCTGTTTTTGTGAGTTCTCCTTGTTGATTTTTCAGAGATCCCATGCATCCTTGCTTATCTCTCTGTAGAGTTTTCCTGAGCCTGGCACATTCTGGAAGGCTTTCAATGCCGTCACAGAATTTCTTCCAGGAATTTTCTTTGGCTTTCCTAATGGCATAGCCATATTCTCTTCGTTACGCCTTATATGCTTCCTAGTTTCCCGACCTTTTAGACAGGTTGAAGAGTTTACGAACTTCTGCTCTTTTTTTGAAAAGGTCTCGATTTTTAAAGGACAGTTTTTTTCAAACGTGTTGGTTAGGGTTCGTGTCAGAAACTCTGACATAAACTCAACTTCCACTGAATTCTTCGGTATCGGAGGACAGTCCTCCAGTATCTGTTTGAGTTCTTCCTTGAAAGCTCCCCAGTTACAGATCCTAGGAAGTAGTAATAATAATACAGGTAGAGACTTACAGATAGACAAAGACGGCAGAGTTGTATAAAATATTTTAGATCTGTTGAACCAATCCCGAAATTGAGATTTTTTAATTGGAACCAGAGACAGCAAAGGAGATTTCCATATCAATAAATTTATTTATTGTAATTATTAATTATTTTAAAACTTTTGCTATTCAGATATATGAATATCTTTTATTCAACTTTTTGTAAGATTTTTGTTTATATTTATAATTATTTATATCCATTGGCGCCCTCCTATTAATTTGATTTTAAAATTACGATTCCATGACGCTCAACTACAGAAACCAGTGTAAGCAGTTTTAACGCTACACTTTTCTAAGTGTAATATTTAAATTACGGCCACTGAGTAAAACGAAATTTATTCTCTTCATGGCTTCCATCGATAAGTTCTGGCACCGGTGACAGAAAACAAAAGAACTAATAACGAGTTCGTATCTTTTATAGTCCATCTGGAATTACAGACGCTGAACGGGATCCAGGCGAAATAATTAAAGACAAAGAGATAAACCGTTTTCAAAGTCTTTTTTTGTTGTTGCGAAGCCGTGCAAGAAAAGCAATATAAAACAAAAGTTTGTTTTACGAAAATTCGTGAAAAATCTTGCCGAACTTTAATAGGTGCAACTTTCCTAACACAAAATGTTACTCGAAACGAATCATTAATATCAATCTTTTAAGCAATACTCCGGGTGTTGGTACACGTTAAATGGAAAACGCGTCAGACCTGGGTAAAAGGTTATTTTTTTTATATAGTATTGTGACCAGTCGTTATAATAGGGATCCTGCGACCAAAATTTCCAGTAAAAGCGGCTTTGGAAATCCCTGGAAAAATAATTAATATAGCTCAAAAAAAACTTTTATCAAGAAAAGTTCAAGGATGTTGAGGAAGGAGTAGATAAAGATTTTGAGTCCTTAAATTTTATCGATGTAATACAGTTACAGTATCCCATCACTTCTTTATGGAATATTATTGAAAAAAAAATTAAAAAAACAACAATAACAGTAACAAAAAATGCTGTAGATTTAGTAAAATAGACAAATAGAAAAAAAAAACAAACGAAGTGATGGAATAAAGAAATAAGACAAATAAAAAATACCTGAGAATTAAGTGTAATGCAGATATACAGAACAAAGCATAAAATTTAAAGAACTAATAAAAACAGCAAAGAGATCATGGCAAGAGTTTGCAGGAGAAATGTAAAAAGATAGTAAGGAAAATCAAATTCTGCCTTTTGGCGTACCTTAAAATAGAAGCAACTATATTAAGTCAACAGAAGAAAAAGTAATAGAAGACTAGAAAAACATAATTTTGTCATGGGAAGAATATTTTAAAGAATTACTCAATACAGAAATAATGGGTATACAGTAAAGAAAGAGGAAGAGGAGGAGAAGGAGGAGGAGGAGGAGAAAAAGAAGGAGAAGAATGAGATACACAGCACAGAAAACAATATGACTACAGAACAAGATTAAATATTTACAGAAGAAATAGTAGAAGTAATAAAGGTGCTAAAAATGGACAAAGCATTAGGAATCAATGGGATAACAACAGTGTCGGAGAAGAACATGGATGAAAATTGGATAGATGTTTTAAAAATATTATTCAACAAGATGTGGAATAAAGGAAAAATACCTGAAGACTGGGAAGTGGGAATATAACAAAACAAAACACAAGACAATTAAGAATTAAAAAAAACAGAAACTGATTGTTAAAAATACCTTTAACATCGAACATCGAACATTTAATATCGATAAGGAAAACAGTTGGTATTATGTATGCGCGAAATGAATATACGAGCCGTAACGATTTTTGAACCGCTGCACGTAGCCACTAGACATGGGTAACGCACTAAAATTCTTTGCGTTGATACACTAACTTTGGCGCACTGTACTGCGCCAACTCATTGCGTTAACGCAATTGCGTTACATCACTGCCTGCGCTGAATGAAGTCAATGCGCCTCGGTGTACCCTGTGATACTGATACCGGTGTTATCCAGCGCAGGCTGTCCTTTTTTTGTGTCAAACCGTGTTCAATGCCATAACGCAATTGGGAATTTAATTTGATTTGATTTTTTTATTAAATATTTAAAACTAAACGAAAATATAACAGTGTAATTCACCCATTTTTTTATTTCATTGTGTTCGGATTTTACAAAGAATACAAAAATTCCAATTTCTATAAAAAGGAGAGAACTAAATCAAAATGGCAAGAACTGACATTGTACAAGGTTAAAATCCAAAAAATTCTACTTACTAATGATGTGACGTTGCAAAGAACGTAATTACTTGATATATTTTGTATATCTGCATCATAGCTTATATCTATATTACGAGTTACATTAATGACGTAAATGTAAAATTCTCAATCGTCTCGGAAAACGAAATCATTGCCTGGCGCATGGCGCATCGGCATCAACTCTCGACGGAGCTCTCGACCCTTTCGACTCCTTATCGAAAATTGCGTTGCGTTGATACAGTATCAGCCGGTGTATCAACACTCGTAACGCATACCATTACGTTAACTCAATAAAGCAACGCAACGCTGCGTTACCCATGTCTAGTAGCCACCAGACGTGTTTCAACCTTTATAACAATCATACCAACAATTGGGTTTTCAACCCGCGCTTCATTGGCGATCAATTAAATATTCTGAGTAAAAAATGTTGTAGTGTAAACATCTAACCAACAATGTAGTGTTTTGTTTTTGTTACATAAAATAAACCGTGTTATTACTAATATGATTGCTTTTCTGTATTCGATCTTTTAGTTCTAAGCCAGCGGCTTGTGAACCCATGGATACAGTCTTCTATGGTGTTATAAACGAGTTTAGCATGCAAATGGTTTAATATCCTGACGCAGGCGAAATACCGATAGGCAGATAAATCTAAGATTACTATATTCAATCTGAAACAACTGATAAAAAAGATCATAGTCATGTAGCTTTTATAGATATTGAGGAAGCTTTTGACTGCTTACAACGAGATCTGATATGGAAGAGCCTTAGACAAAGAAGAATAAAAAGTAAACTGAGAAAGGCAATTTTTTTAGTACATACAATAAAACCAGAAATTAAATGACAACAAACAATATGCAATTAGAAAAATTTTTTGACCAAGGAAGGATTACGACAAGGAATTGTATAATATAGTAGGAGAAAGAAGGGTAAGACCGGGTAGCGGGGTGAGATCAGGTACCTTGACTGTGCTGCTACTATTAATGCCAACTGGTGCACAGAACGTGAAATACAATCCGTAAGCTAAGACAACTTAGCGGCAGTAGTATCGAGTCGATGCTGGAGAACGCACGTTGTCAGTTGAGGTAAGTATGTTTTTCCATGTCGCTTTTTTAATGTTGCTTCCAATTTAAACGATCATTACTTATTGGCATTTATAGTTATGAAAATTTGCTTCAGTGTCACCTATTATATGATAAATAAGGTTTAATAAATGCATAAAAACGAAGGAATAATTTAAATATCATAGTGGTTTTAGAGCATTTTTTTACCTAAATTCTATACTTTGGGTAAGACCGGGTAGTCCGAGTGGGGCGAAACCGGGTACTACCCGGTCTTACCCAGAAGTAGATGTTGTTCTACAAGTGGACCCAACAACAGAAGAAAAACCTGCACAAAGAACGTGTGAAACGGTAGTTGAGATTAACAAACCAATTGTTACGGGTTTAAACTAATTAGTGTATTTATTTGATACACCATAGTTTGCTATTATAATTTACTGCCTTCATAATGATTATTAAAAGCGATAATTAAAAATGCATCACTTACTTCTCATATAATAAAACACCCAATTAAATAATTAATATAAAAGTCCATTATTTTATTTGTTTATATTCCAAATCATTTCTTTCTATTTTTTCTATTACTTCTTCTTCTCATACCTTTCTTCGGTTAGGCCTCTACTGACAAGCCTGTTTAGATCACCAACTAATTCTTCTTTTAGTTAAGGTCTGTTTCAGTAGTGACAAATATTTAAAATGACAGGGATACCATCACTGACCAGTGGTCAGCCTGGTTGTCCTTCAAGCTTCTGGTCATTCTGCTTTTGGGTTAGCAACTTGTAGCATGTGCTATTATTTTCGTCCTCTACTTCGGATTTTTGCACTCAACAAAGCAAATGAATCATCTCTCTAAGGAAAGAAATTATATTCAGAAGTCTGAAATCACATTCTGTGGATTATTAAATTTATTTCCTTACCTATTTACATTATCTTGAAGGCCAACCAACAACACGTGGTAAGTCATCTATGGTTTCTGTCATCCATTTTGTTTTATCTAAGGCTTTTATTTATACTTTCTGTTCTCTCTTGTAGGCCACCTTATCTTGGGCTGGTATTTGTTACCTAAAAATTGGTTATATACAGTTTTACTTTGGACTAAATTAATCTAAGATAGACCTGCTTACCTAATCGCTTAATCGCTGCTACTGCATTGGTTTCATAAGGTACATTCACCTCAGGGTATATGCTATCACCACCATTCTGCATGGACCACTGGGACACAAGTAAGACGGTTCTTATTTAACTTAGACTGCTTATACTCTCTTCGCTCTTCATTTTTCGCTCTTCATTCTACACTCTTCTTCATTCTTCGGTTACCTACTTATGAGGCTTTGGGCTTTGCTTTTTTTACCAAGGAAGTACCACTATTGTGCTCCGAACGCTTTGCATGTTACATACTATTATTTTATTTTCTATAATTAAAAAGGCTGCTATTCTTAATTAGATGCATGTGTATCATTAATAAAAGCTGTAAACGATTGGTACCAATTGGAAGAATAATAATAAGAATATTGTGCATGAATTTTAATGCATTTCTTTATATTTAAGTTATCACTAATTGCTTTAAAGTGCTTTAATTGCTGTAAATTCACAGTAACCGAAATTAAACCACCACAGTTTCCTGGAACACCGCTAATTATTGTCATTCCACGACCCTCTCTCCGACGTTAATTTAAAGTTCAGAACTAGTCGAGGTACAACTGTTAGGAGCAATAATACACTCAGCACAACCTCCTAACACAATATTGACAAACCATTTCCAAATAAACCCTTTTGTTCTAAAAGTTTAGACTTACAAATTTTTACGGATGAAAAGCCAGCAGCATCAATAGTTTTTGCTATATCACCCAAACATCTAATGCCACCACCTGTTGCTGAAAGAAAGAAAACAGAAAGAACAGATAAACGAAAAGGGAAATGTGCAATATTAACTTCTTCACCATACAAAACAGAACTCAAATCTCAGTTAGAGGAAAAGAAAAAAGAAAATGAAAGAAAAATAACGTCACAGAAAAGAAAATTGGTTATTGATGACTCAAAGATACCAAATAAGAAGACAACATCAAAACCAAACAATGAAAAACACAAGCGTACCAAGGCCCAGAGAAAGAAAAAAGTCTCCTCAAAAATTCTTGTAACCTCGACCTCGATCTCGACTGATGATTCGTCTGATGGGGAATATAACAAATCCGACGATCATTGTTTATACTGCAACGAATCTTTTTCCAACTCAAAGCAAGGAGAAGGATGGATCCAATGTGGAATGTGTCTTGACTGGGCTCACGAAGGCTGCAGTGGAGCGGGCGAAGAAGATACCTTCTTTCAATATGATTTTTGTATCTAAGATGAACTTTTTTGTTAAAGTTAAAGTTTTTTGAATTAAAATATAGTTTTTATAGTTTTCCATAAAGTTAATATGTGCACCCGATCTTACCCCACTAATGGGATAAGACCGGGTGATTTTACATTTTGAGAAAAACATATTTTTCTGGAAAAGTATAATGAATCTACGACTTTTCTGAAACATTACATTGTGATACGATAAACAATACGTCAGGTCGTTCAATCAAGCAAGCTCTAGTTGGAGTAGTTTGGCTTTAACATTCCGAAAAGTGTTAGCTACCTGATCTTACCCGTCTTTCCCCTACTCTACGATGTTTTAAAATAAATCAAGGGAAAAACAGACAAATATTAATTGTACCAGTTGTTTGGGAATTTTATGAATATTTACCAAGTAAAATGATATCTATTACTCCACTGAGAGGCAGCGGCCAGATTTGAGCAAGTTTACTTATCTATCGATATCTGTAGTGAAACCAGACCAAGCGCAGTTAGTAGTCGGCGTATGTTCAAACAAACTGTTCGTGCAGTTGCATACCACAGCGGGCAGGCATTATATCAATGAGTACGAGGTATAGTATGGGGTGTGCTATCTTTTCGGAGAAGATGCAAAGCCGTCGGTACGACGTCCATAGATATTGAGTTAGTTAAATATCCCTCCCTCTGATTGGAACACCAGAGGATTCGGCTAAATTTCTGGTAATTGAAAGTAGCGTGCTTGCCAGCGTCGGTGTTTAAACCTCATAGTTAGAAATAGGTCGACGTTAAATAAATTATTAAAACTTATTGAAATAACAAATTGACTCAAGTTTAATCTAAAACGAATTAGTAGATTTTATTAATTTATATGAAAAGGAAGTAGGTTATACATAAATAAATTTTAAACCATACCGGTTTGTTTGTATTTAATGCTTATATCAATAAAAAAACACTTTTGATTAATATGAAACCTTTAAGCAAAACTTAATCAAAAATTTTAATTGCAAATCGTAAATCCTTCTAGTCACTTCAGTGAGATGAAAAAGATAGAAACCATCCTTTATTCTTTTTCTGTCATTAGGCAAATCGCACTGATCGCCAATAGATAAATTGCTATTGTCATTCCATTCTACACTAAAAAAAGTTCTTTTTAAGAAAATTGTGCCTTTTCTCTATCTGGACAATCTGCCCTTATTTGATATAAACTTTCAATAATAACGTATATTATTTATTTTAAAATCAAAAAAAGGTTTATTTTCTTTTCTTTTCGCAAATGGTGACATAATAAGTTTTTTGAAACCAGTTTCATGATGTTTACCATTATGCAACTGGTTGCATAAAGTAAATTATTTTGACACTTGCTGCGATTACGAAAAATTTCACTTTATAAGTCAAAATTAAAAAAATATATTTTCAATAAATTTTAATTGACGTTACTATTTTTATTTAGTTATGGTATGTCATGGATCGATAAAATAAAGAACAGATACCTAATTATTTTTTTCACTCTTTCTACATGCAATACATACAAAGCTGGGATTAATAGGAAAAGTAAAGTAGACATTTCCTAATAAAATTTAAATTAAAATAAAATGAATAAAACGCAAATCCATAGGTCACAAAATAGGAGTGACCGTTTCCCTTCGGTAAACAACTACTTCTTTGGCTAATACCTTAACAGGTACTAAATTATATCCCAAGGGAAGATAGAAATTAAATTTTAATACTCTACCAATAATTTTACCTACTATTAGAGACTGGAATTGAGAACCATATATTTCATGCTGATGAGTCCTAATGAGGTTCTCCTCAGTAAAGAAAACCAAGGGTAGAGTGCTGAAATTTAATTTATATCTCTGCTGTCTTTCCTTTGGATATAATTCAATACCTGTTTTAGGTATTAGCCAAAGAAGTAGGTATTTTCCGAAGGGAAACGGTCGCTATCGTTTTGTGACATATGGATTTGGGTTTTATTTATTGTACGTCTTGGTAACATTTGAGTTGGAAATATTTCCTTTTTAAAATTTAAGTTCTCTGAATTTATTGGTGCAACTCACTTTAATAATGATTTCTTCGGCCCCCAGTGATATCTGAATGCAAAAATTTTGAGAAAGTCTTTTGTAACTATACAATTTTAAAATGGAGTAATAAAAAAGGACCCCTATTGAAAACTTTTAATATAAAACTTAAAAAAATTATTTTGAAATTAAAAGTATTAAATAAATGAATTAAACAATCAATTAATGTTTGTAAAGCATCTCTCTCATCAACCCATTCAATATAAAAAAACTAGTAAAATTAAAATAAATAATTCGTTTGCAAAAAATATGCGTTTCTTATTATTGTGGTTCACCATTTTGTTTTGTTTGCTGTCGTATATAAAATTTTTTTTTGAAGTTTCTAGTTTCATAATAAAACTTCTCTGAGTTTAACGGTAGTGAGTTCCTTTTTATTGGCCTCCTTCGTATTATATAATACCACTGTTCTAATTAGTTATCCAGTCTATACAACATAATAAGTTGAAAATTTAAGCTTGCGGTTGTCTGTAGGTTTTTTAATTTAATTTAATTCCAAAATGAGATTAATCCCAGTAAAACAATAATTTAAAAGAATCTGTAAAAAAATAATTAATGTTAATTTTTTTATCTATAAAAAAAATAAAATTGTTTGATTTCAGCCAATAAGATCTTAACCAATCATTGAACTTTATATTGATTAAATCGCTCCTTCGTTGTTGTTTTTTTTTTAACTATGTTTTCGCTTTCTACTGACCACCATAAAAATAAAGATAATCTAACAAATTTTATTAAACTAAAATGTACCTTAAATCTATCTATCTTAATATCAGAATTTAAAAATTATTGTTAACTTTACTGCAAAAAAAATTAAATCCATACCTAATCGATATTCGAAATAAAAATTTAAAAATATCAAATTTCCGAAAGAAAAAGGCAATTTACTTTATAGTCGCCTCGATTTAGCGCATGCCCGGCCCTTTCCTCCTATTGCAGTAATACGTTCTTGCCATATTTATTTATTTTCAGACTAGCAAAAGAAATTATATTATAACTATAAAATAAACAAATATTCATGGTATGTTTAATAAACACTTGTAGACGCTTTTAAATTATTACCTCCTCTTTGTTTTTTTTTTTATACACAATTATTCAAAAAAATAATCTCTTCATATACCGCTCTTCCTTTTAAATTTGGAGGACTCGTTGACCTTTAATAAATGTGTTTAACCATAGCAGGCAACAAGAGACCACTATATAACTCGCCAAGTCATCCACCAATAGATGAGCTGAAGGACCTAGTAAACATCTGTCGGGCTGAAAACCTGCTGGTACTTATTGCTGCAGACAAAAATTCACACCATATAACATGGGGCAACAACAAAAGAGGTGCGTCTTTAATTGAATTCATTTTAAACATTAACCTGGTAATATTAAACCTACTTTTGTAATCAATAGACGAAGCGAGATTATTGATATTACCCTCGGCTTTCCTTTTATTGTTTCAAATTACATTGGAAAGTGGTACGTGTCTAAAGAGCCTTCGCTTTCAGATCATCGACAAATTCTTATAAATGTCGTCGTCGATAAACCAGGAAATCTATACCGAGACTCACATAAAACCGATTAGTTTGATGATGAAGCTGCAGAATAACTACGGAATGCAATAAAAACATCAAGTCACAATAACTGTTCGTTAAAAAACATGAAAACTTCGAGGGAAGAGTGATCTGGTGAAACGCCGAACTCAGAAATAAAACACACATTTTTTAATAAGGCGAAAAGATGAATAAGTGGTGGGAATACACCGAAACACTCACAGAGTATAAAAGTACTTTAAGGAAATTCATGGAAAACATTCTGTCAAGAAATAATTAAAAATACAACTGAAGGATACTGACTCGCATTTTAGCAAAAGATACAATAAACCCTTTGGGGACTCTAAAAACTCAAATAGGAGAATAATGTTACGTTGTAATCGTCACTCCCTTTTAATAATTACATTATTTAATTAGTTCAAATATTCCAATATATTCTAATACTTTTTGAGCGCCCCTCGTATTTGGAAATATAGATTTTATGTTAATTCTGGGAATTTGTCTCTGTCTGAGACATTCGATGGTTTAACCAATAATGCGCCTTCTCTAAAAATCAATAATTACGGTCAGAGGTTGTGCGCAAGGCCTGCTTATCTCTCGATGTGGTCGTTTCATATTTCACACATGCTGTCGGTTTTTGAAATTCTTTTTCAATTAGGCAGCGGAATGAATCAGTTGGTTTAATTTAGTGCTTTGTTTAGTGCTTTGTTAAGGTAACCAAATCATTTTTTTTATATATAATGAATGGTAGAAATTAATTTTATTATGTGGTGAAATTATTTGTGACTAATTTCTTTAATTTATTTTCGAGATTTCCGCGTAATATGAGAACCACATGTAATGTACAAAATGGCTGCCATTAATTTTATATATTTTTTTCTCAGTTATTTAAAAAAATATTTCCATTCTTCATGTATTTTAATTTAAATACTATTGCAAATCTCTAGTATTGTTGTAAACTTGAAATGTTCAATTTAAATAGTAAGCTTTTATGGCTGACCACCTGTTTTGTTTTTTTATGAAGCAATGGAAAGATACGTTTTTTTTGTTGTAACTGACACGTTTTTTCTTTCTTAAAATTAAGGAACTGGCTCTGTAACGACTAAGGAATTAGCCTTTATAACTAAGAACTGCAGAATGTCTAAAGTCATTGTAAGCTGAGTTACATCTAGAACTGCAGAATGTCTAAGGTCATTGTAAGCTGAGTTACATCTAGAACTGCAGAATATTAGGAAGTCATCGTAGGCTGAGCTACCATTAAGACAGCGACACGGACCAGTTCGACCGTTGAAATCTAGAAACACAAGATAAGTGTCGGCCAGGACCACACACACAATTTTTGAGTCATAGTTATACTAGTCAATTTTAATTTTAAACTCATTATCAGTCAAATAACGTAAACCGTAAAATTTGTTAAAATCAATAAATTTCACTTTCTTTTTATTGTAATATCATTCATCAATTCAATCTGAAATTAAAGCCGATTAATTGTTTTGAAATTTAAGTTCTTTATTTTTCCTTACTTTCAACTGACATGCTAATGACAAATTTACTTTTATTGTACATCTAAAGGTATGGCGCCCAAATTAAATTAATTGAATTCTTTTAAGTCCTTTTAATTAAAGACCTTGTCATTGACTTGAAGGTAAATTCTAAACGAATCCCACTGACCTATTTTGATCTGAGCTAGGCCTGAGGCTTGTAAGAATTCTTATTATAAGGATTTTCACAATGAGACCCAGGTAAGGGTTAGAAACTTAACGTATCATCTGGTGCAAAATATGTTTTTATAACGTAACTTTGTAAAAGTAACATTTTTTATAAAACGTAACAATAAACTAAAACTGGAATAGAAACATTAGAATTACTTCTCAAAACTCATTTCCCTGATTGTAGAACAAACCTAAATGCAGCAAAATAAGTATATGGGTATAATCCTAGATAGCAACACTTAGAAAAAGTGACCAAGAAATGTAAAATGTCATTGTAGGGAGACGAACTGGAACTCTCGAAAAATAGTATCCAGCAAAGAGTACGAAACAACAAAATGAGAAGTCACAACAGAGAAAGTAACATGGTCCATACGTACCTTCAACCCATACAAATTACCAGTGCCACATTATGCTTTTGCAACAGGCAATATAATCACTGGCCCCGCATATTTGTGGCTCTACTATACGGGGTAGGTTTGGTGCATGAAACATAAATAAAGCAGATTGGTTTTTATACCTAAATCAGTGCTTCTAACATATGCCGTGGTAAAGGCCTAAATAAAGCAGATTGGTTTTTATACCTAAATCAGTGCTTCTAACATATGCCGTGGTAAAGGCCTACAAACCAATAACTCTGACGGTATTTCAATTGTAAGGAATGGAAAAACTGATTGATCAGCATGTCCGAAAATACCACTCTGGTAGAAAAGCCATTTCATACAAACCATATTATGCCTATTAGGTAGGAAAATCTAATGAGTCTGTTTTGCATCATCTTGTAACCAAGATAGAGGAGCGACTAAGTAGCCAAGAAAACAATGGTAGCTGCCACTTGCAATCATGGAATAAAATTCGCTGGTGGATAAAACATATGTTAGGCGGCAATTACAGGCACAAATGTTCAGTGAAACCATGCAGGTGGATATCCACAGGGGATGACCACAGGGTGAAGTCTTTTCTCCTCTACTGTGGAACTTAGTGGTAGATAAACTGCTGAGAACATTGAACAATTAAGAGGAAGGATACGCCGAGGACATAGACATCATTTTCCGAGGTAAACACCAAACCACAGTTTTCGCAGTCATGCAAAGAGCTCTAAGGCTGACAGAAATGAGGTGCTTTAGGTAAAACCTCTTGTTAAACCTTAACAAGGCACAACTCATAACCTTTACTCGGAAAATAGGGTTGGAGGTCTTAGAACTCTGACCCAGTTTGGAGGAAGATTAACGAAGAAAGTAAAATAAGTATATGGGTATAATCCTAGATAGCAACACTTAGAAAAAGTGACCAAGAAATGTAAAATGTCATTGTAGGGAGACGGGCATTTTGAAAACATTATTATTAAAATCGAAAATGGTCCACTAAAGTATGTCCCTAAAGTTTTCGGAAAAAATCTATTTTTATTTATTTATCTCAGACAGCCTAGGATCAAGTTGCCATTGGAAACAAAGTTGGTAAACAACTCAAAGTATGTTGCTAAATGTCAGTTTTGACTAACTGTTTGTCAAGATGTCGTATAAGCTTAATATTCGTCAAAGTATTTATCATTTAGTTGGACAAGTACCTAAGCGCGATATTGTTAGAATTTTCAGCGCCCAAAATATTTCTACTTTCACAATTTACCAGACTATTAAAGACTATGAAAATGGCATACCATGCATTAATTTGCCAAAAAGAGGGAGGCCAAAAGTTTTAAGTTGTGCACGAGAACGAAGATTGGTTGAAAGTCTAGGAAACAACTTAGGAAAGTCATTGCGCAAAGTTGGCCGAAGATACAATGTTTGCCGGATGACTGTAAGTAGAACATTCTCTAGAAATAATTTAAAATATTATAAAAGAAGAAAGGCTCCTAAATACACAGTAGCTTAGTTGGAAAAAATTCCCAGATGTTGCCGTGCTTTGAGACATATTCATTTTCCCGGTAAAATTATCATTATGGATGATGAAAAATATTTTGCTTCATCAAATTACGAAATGAGAGGTAACGATTGATTTAATACACGTAATCCGGAAGAAGCTCCTGATCATGTTAGATTTAAAAGCAAGGTTAAATTTGCCGACAAAATTTAAGTGTGGTGTGCCATTTCGGAAGTTGGTGTTTCACAGCCACATGTTGGACGTGTTCGCGGTGAAGCTATCAATGCGGAGATTTACATTGAGAGATGTCTTTCAAAACTTCGTAACTTTATACATACTCATCATCCCAATAATGAAGTGATATTTTGGCCCGATCTAGCATCGTACCATTACGCCAGGAGAACGACAGACTGGTTAACTGCTCAAAATATAAATTTTGTTCCTAAGCGCGACAACCTTCCAAATGTGCCTCAGGCGAGGCATATAGAAGAGTTTTGAACCCTTTTAAGTCGAAAAGTATATGATAATGGATGGGAAGCCCAAAATGAGGAGCAGTTAAGACGAAGAATACTGCAAAAAATTCGTGAGATCGATTTATCAACGGTCCAAAGGCTTATGGCCCATGTAAGGCCAAAACTACGTGCCATCGAAGAACATGGACCCATGTATGTTCTATAAAAATATCAAATAACGTTTAGAGTTCTAGAAATACCTTCCCATTGTAAATTTTTAATTAAATTTATTTCCCAACCAAAAAAATAATTTTTTTTCCCGAAAACTTTAGGGACATACGTTAGCTATATTCGGTAATAACAAGACCCATGACACTAATTATTCGGTTACTTGGTGGCCAAAAGTAAACCAGAAAACTGCCCTCAATACTTTCTCAGGAGTATAGAGGCTGGCACGCCTTTGTATAACAGGAGAACTGAGAAGTACACCGATAGCCTCTATGGAAAGCATTCTAAACATTCAACCCCTTGTACTAGTTAAAAAGGGGAGACCAGAATGAGTACATACAAGCTGCTGGATATCTCTAATAATAAAGTAACCAAAATAACATGAGGTAAATGATGCTATATTAAACATAGAATTAGATCATACAACACTCTGTCTAACCTTCAACGGTCTCTTCCAGGTCAACTTCAACTAAAACGAGGTAAATAAGGAAGTAAAAAAATACTTGCTTAGCGGACTTTTTATGGTATATGGATGGATGTAAAACTAACAAGGGAGCCTGGCTCTGACGTACATAAAGTTAAACCCAAATAAGACATCATCGTCTCACTGGGAAAACATACCACTTTATTTTAGGCTGAAATTGTTTGTACGATAGAGTTTAAGAACAAATTACAAAAAATGTTTGTACGATAGAGTTTAAGAACAAATTACAAAAAACCAACAATCCAAATTCTCTCAGATTGCCAAGCAGCTTTAAAATGCCTTCGTTTAAACAGAATCATATCAAAACTGGTTTGACACTACCTTGGAATACTAAATGGCAACTCACAATAAGGTAAAACGATCAATACTACCATTTCCAGAACAAGAACCTGTATTTGGGATAAGCAAAACCTCTGCTCGACACCATTGTGGGATTACTAACGGAACGTTGCCCGCTGAAACACCTTCATGTGATGGGACTACACAATGATCTCAACACGTGTAAACTTTGCATACAAGAGGAAGAAACCATACCATGTGATCTTCGAATGTAAAGCTCTTGCTAAGCGGTGTTACACCCTTTTCGGCCTAGAACCGGAAAAACTGCCACAGTATTACTTGGTAGAGAACTTGGTAAAACTAACCAAAGGCACAGGACTATTCCAAAGAAAGTACCTGAATACGGGGAAAGCAGGGGAATAGAATAAACCCAAGAGGGCAAATCTAACCCTAGCGTTCTATAACCGGCTAAGATAAGGATGAAGATAAGACGTAAGGCATTTTTTTCCCATTTGCAGAGTTAATCACCTGTTAAAATTATGAGGGTGTTATTCGTATAATACTCTGTATATTTTTTATAGCACGAAATTATTTTAGAGTTCACGGTTATTAAAGACCATATAGAAAAAGACGAATAGGTTGAAAATTGTTTTACTTTTATATTTCAAAACATTAATAAATATTATTTTAGTTTTCCTGCTATAGTTTCTAAGGCTATAGCAATGCGGGTTTTAGCACGAACGTCATCTCGAAGTAGGATTAATTTTTGTTTGTAATAGTCTTCCTTGGTTTTAATTTCAAAATCGCTTGAATTGACGCGCTTTCCTTCGTGTTCTTCAGGGTGATTGGTCTCTCGTTCTATACGAATTTCAATAAATTCCTGAACTGCTTGATTCACATTATGTTCCTCAATATTTATTTCTTCTTTTATTGTAGTTATATCCTAAAAAGTTTGTTTCAAATTTATAAAATGAATGTGAAAAGTTTCTTTACTGTCGTTTAAAAAAATATATTGTTAATTAAATTTGATGTAAAATTTAAAAAGCATAATAATATTTAAAAAATATCAGATAGTACATGAAAAATAAAACATTTTAACACTCTGCAACATTTTTACTATTAATTCTTTATGTTAGCAAGATAGCTTGAATCGACTTATTTTTGATCCCAGAAACTGTTGTTTAATTTACTGTACATCTTTTAGTTACACCTTGTATAAATTTAGTGTAAAATATGCTACATTACCTCTTCAAATACATCATTAATTTGGACTCCATCTGTTTTATTAATTTCGGAATTTTGAGAATCTTGAACATCGTTGGCTATTATCGCTAATATTCTTTCTTCAATTGAAGATAAATTCTCGATTGGCTTGTCTTCAAAATTTAAAGGTTCTGTTTTTTGTCTATGAAGCTGTGCCTGCCTGCATTTTAATTTGCTTCTTAAATCGTGCCAACTCTACAAGATCTCAATAATTAATATTAAAGAAAAAAATATTATTTATGTTAAAAAATGACATAAAAATTTGCTTGTTTGGATATAGAAGAAGAAAAGTGTAGAGCAAAGTAGAATAGTACAGTAAGACAAGATTGAGATGAAAAAAATTCAAAATAGATAAATTTGGCAAAACTGCCCAAGTGAAAATAAATAGATCACTAAAACAACAGCTTCGAAGTTCAGCCAATAACTGAGATAATTTCTCCCATTTTTAAATTTGCCAGTGTAAATCTAATTCTGACTTGTCATCTTAAATTTTGTCGTACTGTATTTAAAACGAAAAGTGCAAACTTGAGAAGATCCTAAATTAATTCTATTTCTTCCACACTTTTAAAATATCTTCGCAAGCCCTTCTAGAAATTCTGCCGAATTAGGATTTAATTAAAAAGAAAAGAATAATATTACCTTTCGCCACTGTCGCCAATTTTTTTTGGCTCCCGTTCTGCGATTCAAATCGTCAGCTAGCTGTTTCCAAAGTTTCACTTTGCGATAAGTGGTATTTGCCGTGAATTTTTTATTTCTTAACTCTTCATTTGTTTCCATAAATCGCACCAACAATTCCTTTTGAACAATCGAAATACTTTTGCCACGTTTTGCATTCATTTTTTAGGAAAACCTTTAAGTGGTCTAGAATAAACGAAGATGTTTGTATTTATATGTATATATATATAAAAAAAAACAATTATGATTCATAATTTTTCTAAAATGAATGAATGAAAATCATAACATTTCTAACTTTTTTAGTTTTATAAAGCTTTTTAGCAATTTGTGATTAAAATATTTATTGTAAGTACCTACATTTTCTATATTTTTATTTCACGTCATGTTAGTGATATTAGGATACAAAGTAATTATGTTGGTGTTACACTTGACATTCTATTACAAAGCGTTTTCTATTTCTTTAATTATACTTCCTGGTCCTGTCCTGATAGAGTACACATGTAGTTGCTTCATTTTATGCAAGCATACACTATTTTTAAAGAAAACAAAACAATTTTCTGTCCCATCACATCACCCATACTTCATTACGCTTTTTAGTGTGTGAGTGTACACTTCGATATTAAATTTATAAAGTGAATTTTGTAAAAATAAAAAAGAAATGTTGGTGAAAAAATGATTAAGATTAAAGTTTAAATAAAAGGTTAGAAGATATTTCTATTGGTTGTTCAAGTAAGTGCTTTAAATTGATAGCCGTTTACTTTGTTTTGATTGTTTATGTGTTTATATTGGAATGTTATTCTTTCTCTATAACTTAGCTAGAACTGACCAATATATTTTTGACAGTTACCACTACCGACTTTGGCCGACGGTCGGTCGGTTCTGTAGTAGCGTCAATAAAGGTTCGCAGAAACTACTTTTATGTGTTTATGTAGCGACAGGAATCTTATTTTTGAAATTATACAGAATTAGTGTCGATAATTGGTACAGTGCCGATAATTGGTACATTTACCTTACAACCAGTTTAAGAAATTAAATTATTTACTGAATACTTAGAAAAAACTAAATCATTAAGAAAGGATGGAGATTTTACTTTTGACTTTTAAAAACCTAATAAGTCTGCACCCAATCTGTAAGCCACTGGATAAGATGATAAGTATTAAAGGACAGCAGAATTAACACAAATATAGATATTCAATACTCATAGTACTAGACACGCAACTTCCTCAGTGGTTTATAGAAGGGGACTCAATATGGATCAAATAAAAAATACGATAAGATGGACTCGTTTGTTTTCCAATTTTTTATAATAGACGGCTAGAAAAATGAAAATATTTTATTTTTTTTTAGTAAAGTGTTATAGGAAAGTACATACTTAAATTTATAAAAGATTAAGATTGTTTATATTTTTCGTTTTGATTGGTTAAAAGCACTAAAGAAGCCAGTTGTTGTTTAAAATGTGTATTAGCTATACTGTTTTTCATTTTGTAGGTAAACATGTTAAATTTCGTCGTATAATTTATATAAATAGAAAATTATTAAAAAAAATAGACAATTTCTAAACATCTACATGTGTAATATCTATTTGGACGAGCAAACTCATAATTAAAAACAAACTTTCTTACGGGTCACAATATCTCGGGTCACAAGGTCATTTTAAGGTTATGTTGCAATAGTTGTGGTTATGTTGTGTATGTGGCATCGGTTAATTTATGAAAATAAACCAGCCATGTGACTTAATAGTATTTAATTTTATGATTCACAACATTATTATTAATAATTATGTTGTTTATTTGCTAGAAATATGGTTAAAGACAATTTTTAGTAATGTTTGATACTCACAAACATTGTTTAAGACACAGAAGCAACGGTAAATTTTTAAATTGTGAGATAAGGTCCATTGTACTTGAGTTTCTTTTCTATGGAAACTGAATATGCTGTACAAAATAATAGTTGATATGACATTTAGAAATAGAAATACAGGTAAATAAATGTCTAACTCTGGCTCTCAACACGAGTATTCAGTAGGTATCTATACGTGTTCAGCAAGTCGCTCACGTAGTCACGTATTTGATGAAACAATAAACCGTCGTCAATACCATATACGTCATAGGATGTAGATAAAGTTAAACTGAATATCCCGGATATATTCAGAATGTTCGGGAATAGATCTGTATTATACAACTATGTCGTAAACGACTTTCAAGAGAGCTATAATAACATTCGTATTCACAAAACATTTATAAATAGTTACCTACGTGTAAATTCTTAAAAACAGTAACGTCAACGTCAATTCAGAGAAAAGTAGAGTTGGACGATGGCGTTATTTTTCAATCACACTTTGAATTGTTACTGCGATTAGAAAAATTCATATAAATTAGGTTCTGTTTTCTTGAATGGTTAAACAAGTTAATATTCGTTAATATTTTTCTGGAAAAGATTTAAGAAATCAACAGAAAAACATAAAGAATTGAGTTATATTGTCTAGGAATTGAATTTAAAATAAATCAATGAAATGTTACCATTAATCAAATATACTATGTTACTGATCTGTATCTGTAACGTGTGGAGGGTGAGTTAACCCACGGCACTTAGGCCTCAATAGGCCCATTGTGCGTCCTCCCAAGTAGATAGACACTTCCAAGCTCGTAAGCCAGATTTAATGTAGTTGATAACGTCGCCAAGAGGGGCTTCTCTTACATCGGCCGGAATTAGCCATTATTTTTGTTTGGTGGTAACGGTCTTGAAGGTAGTTGTGGAATAATTTGATTGATTCTGATTTTATACCAAATTTTTGTAGTTTATAGAGTAGCAGTTTTCGATCAACTGTTTCAAAGGCACGCTTTAAATTCACAAATACACTTAAAACTACTATTCCTTTATTAATTTCTTCCCTCCACTTGAAACAAGCAAACTGCAATGGCGTTTCACATGAATGGCCATCACGAAAACCAGACTGTCCTGAGTACAGGATATTGTTTCTTTTAAAGAACAGCTTCAATTGATCTGAAGGAATTCGTACACTAGTTACCACTGTATTTACAATATTTAGCAGGGGATATCCAACGACGCAAAATTCGTCTTTAAGAAGTTTTGAACTTAAAAAATCGTCACTCTAACTTTTTATGGAGTTTATAGAAGCAGCGTACCAAGCGCCTCCTGCCAAAAGCGACGCCTCGTCTCACTAGATCTTACATCAAGTTCTGTTTCATTGTGCGGAGTCGTGTCACTGTTATCAGAGCAACCTTGTTGATTTAAATAACAAGGGAAGTAAGACTAAGAATGATTTCTATGCCTCTGGTTGGTGTGGTTTTCATGACTTCTGTTCTTTAAATTTGTTCTAGTTTGCGGATAGCTGTCAATTACTATATTACTAATATTCTATTCTCGTAAGTTCGCCAATGGAACCAAATTTGAAACTAATGGAGGCAAAAATGGATAAATCAGCAGAAGTGTAGAAACATAGAAATATCGCTTTAGAGAAATAATGGAATATTTAACTTATTATATATGGGAAGGAGTAGGGCAGTTAAATAGTTGTACAATAAGCCATTAAGGTTGCAGTGCCACCATACGAACCCTGGAGGAGGTACATTAAACGGAATTTCATAACGTGTTATTTACAATATTTTTTTGTAATTTTGACAAGATTATTTATGAAATTGTGTTTTCGTAAAAAAATTACTAACATCTATGCAACCAATATTACTTTTTTGTATTGTTAGTTGCATATGCATACCTTCATTTATTTCATTGACAAATAGAAAATCATATTATTCTTAACTTGTTGTAGTGTGCTTATATTGCTGGTTAAAGTTATTTAGTTTTTAAGAAAGTGGATTATTTTGTCGTTTATTGTGCCTTGATTATTTTGTGCAGATTTAGAATGGAAAATAAAAACCAAAACAACATTATTGCTTAACACATTCTATTTTTATATAGAAAACCTTCCCTTCTGTGATATAAACTTTCAATAATAATTTATATATTGATTTTAAAATCAAAAAATGTCTATTTTTTCCTTTCCGCAACTGGTGAGCTAATGAATTTTTTGTAACCAGTTTCATAATGTTCAAATTTAGGCAACTGGTTGTATAAAGTAGATCATCTTGGCACTTGCTGCGAATACAAAAAATTACTTTATATGTCAAAATTAAATAATAATATTTTTTTATCTGTAATTTTTACTTACATTTTATCACAATTTATTGTAGATATGCCGAAAGCATTTTGCAAATCTAAATCATTCAAAATACAAGTTTTGTATTGCTAAAGTGTGTAAACCTCCTTCAAATTCTAATGGATATTTGAGAATATATCAATATTTTGTTAAATGACAGTAACTGAGTAATAAAGATTCATTCTTTTTGCCATGTTTCCAGTCGCGTGAAGTCGCATCTGACAACTGGAAAACTATTGGTTTACAGACGAATGCACAGAAAGGTAATGTAACCCAGTTACAAATGTATTACTGGATAAAATAATAGATCAATGATGTGAGCTCGTTCACTTTAGAGAAATGAAATTCGAAAATAGACCGAAAAGTTTCCAATTACTTCTTCAGAGCATGGAAATCTATATATATATGACGATACTAAAACATTGAGTCACCATTTTGAGCCCGACTAAAAAATTTGCTATTATAATTAATCTGTTTTTAAAATGGAGAAAGCTTTATTAATTTAAAAATTGCAAAATATTACAGACTGATTGACATGTGCTCCCACTGCTTCAAGCGAACATGGACTCCATCTCACCGAAATATATCTTTCATAAGCCATATAAAGTTATAATAGAACAAATAGAAGAACCGGAAGTGGCAGGTAGGATTCATATCTACACCGACGGTTCTAAAACAAAACAAAGCTCAGGATGTGGAATATACTCCAGATTCTTAAACCTTACCATAAAATGGGCTGTGAACAATAGGGACAGTGTAGTTCAAACAAAGCTAACGGGGATTATCATAGCAGCAAAAGAAATAACCAAAAATAATATAACTGGAAAGAACATGCACATCTATACAAATAGAAGACAAGCACCACTCACCCTGAAGAGACCACAAATTTATTCAGGGTTTGTACTAGACTGTCACGAAGCTTTGACTGAAGTATCCATCATCAATGTGGTCACCTTAAGATGGACTAAAGGTCACGCCACATCGAAAGGTAACCGTCTTGCTGATTCACTAGCCGAGAAAGCAGCCAACCAAATACTTCTTGGACCTGGCCCTTCTATTGGCCTGACAAAATCGGTAGTGACACACCTAATTGAAAAACAGTCCCTTGTGAAATTCAAGGAAAGATGGGGTGAAACAAGAAACGGCAGAGTTTCCAGGGAGCTCTTAAGTTATCCTGACAACACTGCAACAAACAAGTACTTGACTATCAGTAGACAGAATCTGCGCCTAGTCACAGGCATTCTGACTGGTCATTGTCAAGTACGAAAGCATCTCCATATCATGGGGCTGTCAAAATCCGCACTCTGCAGGGGGTGCGAACAAGAAGATGAGACCATTTATTAGCAGATTTGTGTTCCGCGAGTATAGGCTAACATCGGCCGATATAAGAGAAGCACCTCTTGGCGACGTTGTCAACTACATTAAATCAGCTACCCGATTCTGATTGACGTTTTCGGGACGTGACGTCGCGAGTTTACAATTTAAACGATTATAATTCCAACTTACGTTCCAGATGTCTCGAGAATAGCTGTCAGATTCACACGGGACCTAAAGAGGCAGCGTAACGTGAGTGAAATTAGTAAAACTATGGTTAAGATATTGGTTTATTTTGATATTTCTGTGTTGAAATTAAGAAAATGAGTTTTTAAAATAAACCAGAACATTTGTCTACAATTTTAAATATAATGTGTGTACTCAAAAATTTTGCAAGTGGCAGATTTTTAATTATTCCTGATTGTATTTTTTTTTGTAGGAGTTATGTTTTATTTTAACCACATTATAAAAAAAATAGTAAATTAAAAAACAATATTTTTTTCTAATATTATAGAATAAAACCAAATACAGCATACATTAATTTATTTAGGAAATATAATTTATTATTTGTATAATTTTTTTTATTTTAAATTAAATATATATAGAATAGGCTCAATAGGCCTTTTCATCATGTGATGAGCGCAAGCGCAGCCGCCATGTTAAAATAGCGCCAATTCAAAAGTTTCGCACTGTTTTGATCAACAATGGCTGGAAAATCAATATTATCTCTAAACACAAATCAATCATTAGAAAAAATCTTTGATGGTGATTTACATTTTTATAACTCTGTGGAAGCACATAGTGACGTGGACGTTCGGAACAAGGAAAAAAAGTGTGGTGATTGAGAGGTTAGGTTTCAATACATATTAACTGTGTTAAAAATTAATTTAAACAAATAATAATCATAACTCTATTCTAATTAATTATGCCAACCAATATTAGTACCTGCAAAAACACTTTAACATGAAAGTTAATATAATTAATATGATAAATTATTTACAATTTTAAGGATCAACATGACATTTTTAATAATATTACTATGTATACCGAAGTAGTATTTAATATTAAAAATATTGTGTAATACCAGATAAGGATTTTCTTCTGTTGAACCACTTTCTCCATGAAAATGTAGTGAACAAATATAAGTATCTTTAGTAACATCATCCGTCAATCGATTGAAATACTTTGTCACTTCGACCACATTTTTTCACTCATAATGCTCATTTTGAACATGTATTGTGCCTAATGATTTGATTGTTTTTTACGATATTGCAGGCAAGTTTTTTTATAAAATAATAATTTATACCGTGTGTCACTTTTACATATTCATAACAATACCGTTTAGTTTTTCCTTTCCGTAAAGGTAACATAATTATTTGATCGCAAAAAATTTTCAATTAAGACCCTAATTACTTTACTTTTTTATCCCATTTTTTAAACGAATTCACTTAAAATTAATATTTATCGATTATAATTTTTTTCACGTAGACATTTTAACATGCTTGTTTACAAAAAACAGTACGAAAAAGATAGCTAATACTGACGCATGCGCACAAAAAAATTGTGATGTAAAGGCATATTTATAAAACAAACAGTTATTCAATAATATAAATATAAAATGTTTAAAATTCAGAAATATAAAATGCCAGGCACTCAAAAATAAGGACAAACATACTTCAAAATATAGATGTACCTAATACCAATCATATAAAACATTGACTACTGGAACATTGACAATAAAGCATTAAAATATCTATTTAGGTACAATACCTATTATTTCTTATTTTATTAATTCTAAAAACTAAATAAGTCATGCCTCTGGTATATTTTCTAAATTAAACCATCAAAACAAACCATGCTGCACCATGCGTCATCGTATTTTTCATAGCCGTTACTCGAGAGATGAATAGAATCAAATTTTAGTCGGTACCGAAAAGGGTACCGATGTGCCTGTCGAACGGTAGGTAGCGAAACGAGACGTAACGTAACAACTAATCAGAATCGCGCTGCTGTAGGCTAGCTCACGAGCTAGGAGGTGCCTATCATCTCAGGAGGATGCACAATGGGCCTAATGAGGCCTAAGTGCCGTAAGGGTAACTCACCCTCCACACGTTACAGATACAGAGATAAGCCCGACTCAAAAGTTTGCTATTATAATGAATCTGTTTTTAATATGAAGAAAGCTTTATTTATTTAAAAATTTCAAAATATTACAGACTGATTGACAGGGCCGCATTAAGCTATGCAGCCTCCGTGTGGCAAATATAATTTTTCTAATCTTGACACATAAAGTGACATTTTTTCTTATCGCAGCAAGTGGTAAAATGATCTTTACGTAACCAGTTGCATAATGTTGAACATTATGAAACTGGTTTCGAAAAAATTATTGTCACCAGTTGCGTAAAGAATATAAATAAAAAGAAAACCTTTTATAGTTTAAAATTAATAATATACAATATTATTAAAGAAGGGCAGGTTGACTTATAAACATAGAATTTAGTCAAACTAAAAACCTAGTAATAATGTTGTTTTGATCATTATTTTCTATTTTAAATCTGCACAAAATAATTAAAATACAATACACGACAAAAACACCACTTTTTTGAAAACTTAATAACTTTATTAAGTTTTATACCACACTACAAAAATGATGCATTTGTATGCAACTAACAATACAAGAAAGTAGAAATATGGGTGGCCTAGATAATTTTTTTACCAAAATACAATTCTATAAATATTCTAGACAAAATTGGAAAATTTATTGTATGTAACACGTTACGAAATGCCGTTTTATGTAACTCACTTATGAGGCGGGACCTCGCTCTGCTCCTCCGCAAATATTCAATTGTTACTTAAAATAAGACATTTTGTATGTGGTTTCAAAAATATTATGTTTCTAACCTAAGATTAGGGTTGCCACCTTTTTGAAAAGTGTATAAAGAACATGTCAGAAAAACATTAGATAGTACCGGCTTTACGAATGCGAGTAAGGCGGTCGAACAGCGTATTACTCTAACTGCACCACAGGTATTTTTATTCGCTTTTTAATAACTTATTATTGAACGATAAAATAACTTAAGGTATGGTTCCGCTTGTGCATCCTTGTATGCAACACACACAAGCGGAACCATACTTCTAGGGAATATTGATTTTAAGTATTTTCTGTTTGATTTTCCCCTGAAAAAAAGGCTTGTTATTTTTATGAAGTCGTAAAATTCTTGACAATTCTCTTAAAAATTAAAATATATTATTAGCTTTGAGCGAATTAGTTCTGTGGAGCAGCGATTTCTTTCGTTGTGCCATTTAGTAGTTATCAGAGAAAAAATTTGCTCAGAAAATGCTGAACCAGCAGGTACACTTAATCAGGGGCGGTTTCTCCATTGGTTTATTTGTGCAGTGAACACCCAGTTAAATTTCATAAAAACACATTATTTTAATATTACATAAATAACATAAAAATATAAATTCAATTTTAATATTTTTATTTTCATACGTGTTAATCTATATTTTTTTTGATACATCATTTTCCTCTGGCTGATCGCGTCTCTGTGGCACAGTATACCTAAGTATACTGTGTCTGAAAAGCACTATGATGAGTGAGCCTAACACGAGTGAGACGATATGCCGAAATGCATAAAGCTAAAAAGAGAAGACAACACGCCAACAGATCCTTCAAACTGTCAAAGAACACATTAATTGGCGCACCGCTCACAAGCAAGGTTGCCAAACCAGTGTTGCCAGTCTAGCACAATTCACAATTGTACTAGATGTAGTACTTTTTGCGTGCATCAGTGTTCACGTGTAAAATATATATATTGTGTTCCTTGTTTGGGTTCATTATCAATAAAGACCCCCTTTTTCCCTTTTAATGAATTAGATGTTACTGTAAATAGAATTCGAAAAATCTGATACATTTAAGGAATCTGGTACATTTTTTAGACAAATCTGGTACATAACAAAAACATATTCTGGCAACACTTTATCAAATCAAACAAACTGTCACTGCCATTAGTGTCATTCCATTACTATTACAGCAAATTAAAACGTAATATTATTTTAATTGTGCTTATTTAAAAAAATGTGTTTAATTAAGAACTGTGTCTTCAATAAATTAAAAGATGTGTGCCAATTCAACAATTATTCCCGAAAGTAAAGTAAAGTAAAGTAAAGTAAAGTAAAGTAAAGTAAAGTAAAGTAAAGTAAAGTAAAGTAAAGTAAAGTAAAGTAAAGTAAAGTAAAGTAAAGTAAAGTAAAGTAAAGTAAAGTAAATTTTATTTGACTACGTTACATATTACAATATATGTTTGTAGCAAGTCACAAAACGTACATATTAAAATAACAGCTTATTTTTAAACATAAAATACAGAACTACACAATGAAATAACTACATACATATAATTGTTAAGTAGAATAAAAATAACTCAAATTAAGTTAGGTGAGTATACATAAAAAATAAGAGAAAACAAATAGAGTAGAAGGTTTAAGAACTATGTAAGTTTACACCGATCGATATATTCCTCTACGGAATAAAAACAATGTGTCAACATAAATGTTTTTAATTTTTTCTTAAATGAATTAAACTCCAGCAGCCCAAACTCGGATGGCAATACATTATAAAGACCAAGGTCGAGGGAATTGTTTTTTGATTTATTTAGACGATATCTATTTATTCTTAAGTTGTTAGCTTGTCTGGTAGGATATTTGTGAATGTCGGACTGCCTAGAAAGACATGATAATTTCTTATGAATTTCCAAAAGGACACTAAATATATAAATCGTTGGTAGAGGCATTATTCCTTGCTGAATAAACAAGGGCTGACAATGTTCTCTAAAGGCAAGGTAAGGTAAATTAAAATGTTTACGGTTATGTTGATTAATTTAAGTATAATAAAATTTTACGACTCTAATTTGTATTATATTTTGTTTTTGTGTCTAAGACCATCCAAAGACTACTTCAAAATGGTCTATTTTGTATTCAATTGTAAATACTATGAAGAAAGAAGTAAGCAAAAAAAATTTGTATTTTTTTTTTCACAAAACCCGCTAAAAGGAAAAATTGAATTATTCTGATGAGGTCACTAGATATCATTATGGAAATAAACAATCAAAATTTGATGAATATGAAGAGACAAATGGTTAATAACGAGTTAATTTAATACACTCGATGAGAAATTTTACCTAAGAAATGGTATGTACATTTAAATAGTTTACCTATATAAAGTTATGTTTGCTTGCAATTAGCAATCGTGTTACCCTCTAACCAAGATCGTTTGTTGCATACAAACCAGACATTTTTTTATTGCCTTGTTTGTATAATTTAGTATTTTTAAAAATATTAGATGTTATGGTAATTTGAATCACTACAGGTATTAAATAAAAAATTTTGATTAGGCACTTAACAAGTCACATCCCAGATATGCTCTGGCTAATCAATCCTATAGGTACAAAACATTAATATAGTATTGTCACGATTCGTATAAATTCATATTTTTCCTAATTTTAATTAATTATTTAAATAACATCCTGTACATAAAACTTTGTTTAATTATGTCAACAATTTGTTTTAAATAGCAATAATGTGCAAGGTTGGTTATTTAATAATTATTAAACATTAGTTTTAATAACAATAAACTATGAAAAAGTCATAAAGGTAATGTCGGGGGGATGCACGAGGCTTTTTTTCACAGGGAACGGATCCTCCCCATAGGAGGTCCTTATACGAATCGTGACAGTATCTACAATTAAACAATAATTTGGAAATACAGATGAAGCCGCTTTACCTATTTAAACAAAATTACTATTATTCTATTTATTAAAACTTAAAACAAATTATTTTTTTAGTAAACTTGGACATGCAAAAGCAGCCATGAGGGTAGGACATTAGTGAGGGTAGGACATTGGTGAGTGCAAGAATACTTTGAAATGTGCTGTGAAATACACTTAGAAAGGATCATAATATGGAAAATTAAGTGTGATAACATTTTACGATATGTATGTCACTAGTTTAGTTCACAGATTTCTGTGTTCTGTGTTCAATTATGTACTGCTATTTCAAACTTTTAGTATCTTTTGATAAAAGAAGTTGAATATTATTGTTGATCTTTTTAAATTGTTTATTTTATCTCATACATTTTCTTCGTACAGTATTTTGTGAAGAGTATTAGAGGTTTACTTTGTCTGTCTGTCCGATGTCACGTTTTTTGTCTGCACTATAAGTCAAAAACGAAAAATAATATCAATTTGAAAATTTTAAGCAAAAATCAAGCTCTATAAGGGGACAAAGCCTATTGATTTTTAACAAATCTGATTAAAAATAGGGGGTTAAGATGGGTTAAAATTAAAAAAAAAATCCTAAATTATAAACGAAAAGCGATATCTACATGAAATTTTTAGTAAAAATGAAGCTTTATAAGAAGATAAAGTCTACTGATACTGAAAAAAATATGAATATATTGGAGAGTTAAGGGGTGTTAAAATATAAAAAAAAATCCTAACTGAAAAACGAAAAATAATATAAACTTGAAATTATTAGCAAACATCAATTTCTAAAAGGAGAAGAAGCCCTTTAATTATAAAAAAAAATCTGATTAAATATGGGGGATTTAAGGGGGGTTGAAATTAAAAAAAAAATCAAAAGTGAAAAGCGATATCAACATGAAATTTTTAGTAAAAATTAAACTCTATAAGGAGTTGAGGCCTATTGATTGTGAAAATAATCTGTTTGAAAATGGGGACTAAGGGGCTCTGTTAAACTGCGAAGAGTATCATTTAGAATGCCAGGCATTATATATCTTTATTCTAGTTTGTGTCTATGTAATATTATGTATTGTGATGGGACTGATCTTATAAAATAAACATTTAAAACATTTTAGTTCTTATTTTATTTGCGAATAAAAGGTATTTAAAAAATATATTGTTTATTTGACATATTTGACAAATTGTGAAAATGATTAAACTTACAATAAAAACTTAAAAACTGTAGGTAAAGTTTCATATTAAATTTTTACACAAAAATCAATGTCAAGCTTTCTACATAACCTGATATATATTTAAAAATAATCTCAAATTATGAAGAAAAGTCAGTTTACTAACTAATAATGTTTATAGATGGTTTTCAACGTATTAAAAACAAAACAAATATTACACTAACTAAAATATTTATTTATTAATAGTTGTAGTGCTTGAAAACAGTACGATGTTGATAATAATAACTACACTTAATACAAACTCAAATAATAAAAAAAAACAGCGATATTTACTCTTGTACAAAGTTTTGATCCGAACTTACAAATGATAAAATTATTGGAAAAAGTGAACACCCATTTTAAATTACCAGGAGCCGCCACTGCACTTAATAAAAATAAAATTAACGAGAAAATATTTGGACTATTTTTACAGAAGTAAAATAACCTTTTTTGATGTGCTTAAACTTAAAAAAAAATGTTTTTTATTCTTAAATTCTTGATAACAGTCTGAAATCTGCATCAACTCTACTAATAACATTAAAACCGCAAAATAACCAAAATATTATTATAATTATTTAAACCCTGGTTTTAGTCGCAAAAATTTGTTTGGTTTGTTTGGAAAGTTGGACATACATAATCAAATTTTTTTGACAGATACACACGTGTAAAATGATGAAGTGCGTTCGAAAAAACAAACTGGGATTAGGTTTAATTTCTGGGAGCGTGTGGGCCACGCCGGTGCTGTTGCGAATAAGATAATCTTGAAAAATATTAAAATATAGTTTCTAAAAAGGACTTTTTAAGGTTTAAAAAGGATTATCCTTTTCAAAAAAAGGATAGGTGGCAACCCTAAGATGTAATTTTAATACAACCATGGAATGAAATGATATTAAAAGCTAGGTTAAACAGTCAAAATAGTACATTTTCTTAAAATATAAATTAAATTATTAAAAAAAAACATAATTTTCCGTATCTAATGTCAGTTCAAATAGAAAGTAAGTTACTTCAATATACTAGTGATAATATTTCGAAATTAACAAATCTTGATAAGAAGATACTCATTTTAAAGAATTTAGAGACAAATTAAACATTGAAGGCTACTAAAATACATGCATTTATTACCTTTATAGAAACACCAACAGTTCTATCACATTTAATTATAATCAAGAATGGACATACTAAAGATAATAAGTATTATTCGAATAAAGTCGTATACGTATCGATTCGTCTGTATTCGAACATTGTAGACGTTCTTGGCGTGCATTTCATTCCATTCTATTCTTGTTTGACTGCCATGCGCTGTTACCGGTTGCCGTTAACATCACAGGGTTTATGGTTTAGAGATGGAAGGGAGATGAAAATACAGAGTTGGAAGAGACCGAGGTTATTTTGGAACAATCTTTTTAAATAATAATAGGACCAAAATTCAATTTAATATATCTCAAAATGCATTATCCATAGATACCATAATAAATAGATTATAAAATAGTAATTAAATTCGTAAAAATTTTAAAACGCTAATCCAATGGTCTTTTATATGCCCTTTTAATCTTCGTATTGTATTACCCAGGCCTGTATATGCAAATAGAAGACCATGTAAGGTAAATTAAAGACTTTTGAATCCCAAACTAGCATCTAAATTAAAAACAAATCATGTACGAAGGCAGCTTGAGTCACTTACCTTCTACACATTATTGTGTGTAACCACTAATGTGTGAGAATATATTATTCACGTTATTAAAATACAATTTATATGGTTTAGATCGTTGAGATAGAATAAAGAGGAGATGCTATTAGAATGCTTAATAGCACAGTATTATTACAAGAACGTTCCAGAAACATGCACTTGGGACATTAGAAACGTCTCTGTCATGTTTCTTATCCTCCCTCAAACGTACCTGGGATATTTCTAGCAATGACCATGTCATCATTTGTAACGTATTAAAGACGTTTCACAGAGACGTTTGTGGAACATCCTGCGATGTTGCTCAAACGTCTTAGGTAAGTTTTTTATACTATTGCTGGAACGTTCCAGAAATGACCTAAACGTTTTTTTAGTAGGATAATCAAATATATTACTTTTTCATAAATTTATTTGAAAAAAAAAAAATGTTTGACACAAAAATTAAAAATGTTAATTATTACGTTCTGATTCATTGCGTCTATTTCTTTTCGGAGCCCTTCACAACCAGTCACCTATTTTACTTTTCATTTCCTTTTCCTTTTTGTTTACCAATTTAACGTATTTGAAAATGTTTCAATTAAATGACAATATAAACAATTGATATTAAGTTAAAATAATTACCCATAATTGCTTTAGTTATTTTTAACTGGGCGTTATCTTTTTTTCCAATGAAAGAAAACAACTTACACAACTCGTTCTTTGAGGGGAGCTATGCATCTTCTAATAAATTCACACACATTATTGCTATAGTCCTTCCATTATCAATTGCAGAACACATTTATGTGGGGAATCATCAATATTTAATATATACGCACGGTGCTCATGCCAAATTTAGAAACGAAAAATAATGTTTACTCCCCTTATACAATACGCTAAATATTAAACGAACGGTCAGTCCACGTGTACTTGATATATATATGTGTCAAAATCCATCATCTCCAATGTTTACCAATGAAAACATCGAATCGTAAACTGAAATGCACTGTATTGGCCGAAGGTTTACGGAGGGCAGTAGTGTTCGAAAATATTCCTAGAAGACAGTCTGCGATATCAGTGGAGTACTGTCGTGCGGTGTGTTTTGTATGTGTGGTTAAATTTCTTTTATTAAATATAAATACTCCAATATTGTTTGATTACAAAATACAAAACATTAGTACCAACCGTCTTATTAATTTCAAAGATCTAGGGGTCAATTTTGATTCAAAATTTTCATTCAACAAACATATTGCTGATATATGCTGCTGGGGCGTCAAAAATGTTAGGCTTTATTTACCGTTCTTGCAAAAATTTCAAAAATATTGATACCATCAAACTATTGTATTACAGCTATGTTAGATCAAAACTGGAATATTGTTCGATAATTTGGAATCCTTTTTATGCAGTTCAAATCCAGCAACTCGAAAATATACAACGGAAATTTGCAAAATATCTTATGTTAAAAAATGATGGGCTTTATCCTCCCCGTGGATACAATAACTCGTAGTTATTGAGTAAATTTGATTTACCAACGCTATTAGAGAGAAGATCTTATTTAATGTTAATACTTTTGTATAAGTTGCTAAATAATAGAATTGACTGCTCGGAAATATTAAATAAAAACTTTGTTGGCACTTTAATTAAATTTAAAAATGTATGACCAAATTAGGACGTATATTAAACTTAGAGGGAAAGCCCACTCACGCAACATGTCGCGCGCGACCTGCCGCATGCGATTTTTTAAGTGCGATTTTTAACAGACGACAAGCAGCGACACAGACGTTCAGTATCAAAATAGAGGTGGAAGAAGTAGTAACGGTGTTGTTTTATTTTGTTCGTCGGCGAAAAAAATTGAAACGACGTAGGTACTGGGTTCATCCATTATTTATAGACCCTTATGTAAAAGACGCATTTAATTTATTAAATAAGGATTTACGTCAACACGAAGATAAGTTCTTCAAATATTTCAAAATGAAAGTAGTGTCATTTGACGAACTGCTAGCGCAGATTCTCAAACAAATATTTTTTTAGCTATTTTATTTCAATTAACTGTTCGATATTTGAGGTCGGTCTTGAATATTGGATATAAATTCATATATATCAATACAACTGTCGGACATTTTTTCACTGGAACTGTCGAAAAGTTAACAGAAAACTCCAACTCTCAACTGGCGTTTCGCACGCGACTTGACGTTTGTATGAGTGATGCTGGCCGCGTGGGGCAGGAAAATCTCAGGATTGTCATTTTTAATTTTCAGCCGCGTGCGACCACGTGACAAAATCGCGTTAATGGGCTTTGAGTCATTTAAAAACATCTAAAGTATTGCCGCGCGCGATGCCTTGCAATCAGTCGCGCGCGACGTGTCGCATGAGTGGGCTTTTCCTCTTACAGGATATTTATGTCTTTGTTACGTCATTTTCTGGTAATGTGACGACTAAAACTAATTATTACAAAAAAATGACGCCTCAGTTACATCAGTATGCTAGCGCTGGGAATGAGCATATTAAATTGCCGTTTTGGAACCTCGACAGTCAATATCGTTATGGTTTACAAGTAAGGCCATTTGTAGAACAAAGATGTCTGGGTTAGAATCCCGGCGACGACAGGTTTTTTTATATTTGAAATATGTTTATGTTCTCATGTATACTATTAGGAATTCCTATTTTGAAACAAATAAACAAACACAAAATGCACCAAATATGTTTACATGGACAGGCTTTTAAGATCAAGCATTATTACAAGGGCAGGCGTGAGGGGTAAAAGGACAAAATAGTTTTGCATGAGCAGGCTTAAGAGATAAAGTGTCCAAATATTTTGACTTGCGTAAGCTTAAAAGGGGTAGATGACTCGAATATTTTCACGTGCTTGTTTAGAAGATAAAGGGCCCTAATAATTTTACATGAACAGGCTTTAAGGGTATATGGATTAAATATTTTTACTTGTAGGTACAGGTGTAAGTGGTAAATAAACCATTAATTTTGATATCGGATGTTTAAGGGATGAAGCGACCAAATATTTTTACATGGGCAGGCATAAAAGGTGAGGGAACCAAAGATTTATATATGCAAGCTCAAGAGGTAAAAGGATTTATGTTTACATGAACATTATATAATAATTTGTCAAAATCAGGGCTAGAAATGTGCAAAACTCAACGTCTTTCTTTTAAAATCAAATAGTAAAAAATCGAATAAACGGCTTGGATTTATTAAGAATAAATTTACATTATTGTGTCTTTTTATGGGTAATTATTTATTTACACTTACCTATTTCATTATTTTTTGCAGCACATACTGGTACAAAATAAAAAAAAATCATAGACGTTGAAAAAATTACTAGAAATGTTTGTTAACCTTGTATAAATTTCCTATTTTAAATTACACAACGAATTATTTAATATTTTCTTTAAAAAATTATTCGAATGAATATTTTATACATCATACAGTGTAATCTCAAATAAATTGAACTATTAAGAATCGTGTTACAATGGACAATATTATAGACCAACAACAAATAAAAAAAATAGTTTGAAAAGAAAATGTATGTCTTTCAAATCGTTCTGGTAATATCTACTGTAGAGGAGGAAAATCGACAGCTGCAAAGCATTCAACTCCTGTATATTCAACATGAATTGTTAACAGATAACAAGAGTAACGTGTAGGTTTGTACGTATGTAGTAAAGCGCAACGGATACAAAATATACAAATACAGTGCTGTTGGTAGATAGAATTCTCGTACAGCTGTATTGGATTACAATGCTTAACTAATACAACGCCCGTCTCTGAATAATGTTTAGACATAATTGAAAATAGAAATATGATGAAGCTCTTTATAATGATGTCGTTTCGTTATTGTAATAATTCTAAATATATTTTCAATGTTACTGTCAATCAACTTTTCCGTCTCCTTAAAAAATAGTTCCGAAGCGTAGTAAGGACACGAGGGAGAAAAAAGCTACATAATGAATTATTGTGAATAAAAAATGTAGTACTATTGGCTTTCCAATAAATAAAACAATTTGTATAGTAACAGGAACATGTCTGTATAGAACTTTAAAACATACTACCCTTAAACATTAATTTTTTTATTAACGGGTGAAACATCTTTAGACCTTCCAAGAAAATATATCTCATTTGTCTATGCTTGCATGATATCTTGATTAAGAAGTTAAATTACTACGGTGTCCGAGGAAGTGGGCTAAAACTTTTAGAATATTATTTATCCGGTCGCTTTTAGGCTGTTACCTTTCAGAACAAAAGGTCAAATATCAATTTAATTAAGCGTATAGTTTCACAGGGCTCTGTCTTAGGACCATTATTATTTATTATACATACCAACGATTTAAAAAATTATATAGCTCCTTTTAACCCTTAACTACTACAAGTTGGGCCACACAGACCCAACAACAATTTCATTCTCCTCCCACTCTTTAAGACGTAGCCGTCTGCTGTTGTGCTCTCGTGTATTCTCCCATCATTTAGTTCTGCTTCAGACGTTAGTGCGTGCGTGACGGTTATTAATAAACTTTTCTAAATATTCTAGTGGTCGGGTCTCACAGGCCCAGTTGTAGCATGAACATCCCTTTTTTTGGGTAAGACAGTAAATAGGCAATACCGTGTTTATTTAACCTGATTATTTATTTAACTTATGAAATTCACACATTTTTATGGTATTTAGTTTTTATTTTTATTTTCAGTTAAAATGGCAAAACATACACTAAACGACGAAGATATCAATGCAATATTTGAGACAGAAGACTTTTGGAATGACGAAAACGATGACGAAATTTCCAATACTTCAGCAAGTTGTACTGATGATAATAGTTTACTAAATAATAAAAATATCCCTAGTACTTTTTCAAATATTAATACCCAAAAAGTCTAGGCTGGCAAAAGAATTACTGAAAATGCCGACGAAAGTGATTAAGATGAGAGCGATGTCGAAATTTTTAGCGACCAGAATTCCTGTAGCGAGGAGGAATGACAACCATCTGCAGATGAGGATTTGTTATCAGAGGATTAGGTATATGACAGACGATAAAGAGGATGAAAGTAGCGCCTCCAACTACCTTTACGGAAAAGATAAAATGAGGTGGTTCAAGATCCCCCAAAAGTAGTAAAACAACTGTTTTGCCACGAATAAAAGGGCCAGCTTGCTTGAATTCTCCTTAGATGCGTGGAAGTTTTTGATTAATTCTGAAATCATTGAAAAAATTGTAATATATACTAATGAGAGTATTGAACTGATGAGAGATAAATATTTAAAATTCAAAAGGTCGAGGAATTCTCGACAAACTTTTGGACCGTCCTTTGTGAATCTAGTGGATAAAAAAGAAATTGAAGTTTTTATAGGCCTCTTATACATGCAAGGAGTTTTTAAGTCTGGCCATCAAGATATTAGGTCCATGTGGGACACCGATAGAACTGGTCGCGAGCTTTTTAGATGTACGATGTCACTGGCTAGATTCTCTTTCATCCTGTCTTGCTTAAGATTTGATGACTATGAAACTAGGGCATATTTTCAGAATTTGTTCAGAATTGTAAAGCAAACTACTCTCCAGGTCTCTTTCTTACAATTGATGAAATGTTGGTACCCTTTAGAGGGCGTTACGGATTCCGTATGTATATTCCTAACAAGCCGGCTAGATTTGGTTTAAAAGTTCAGATTTTAGCTGACTAAGACATTTTATATGTGCAACGCTGAAGTTTATACCGGCAGAAGTTAAGAAGACCAGACCTTTCACAGCCTACCCAAGTAGTTTTACGCATGACAGAGCTCATAATCGGTTCAACGCATAACGTGACTGGCAATAATTGGTATACCTCAATTGAATTAGTACGAGAATTAAGAAAAAATAATATAACTTATGTCGGAACGATCCCCCCAGAATTACTCCCAAATAGAAAAAGACCAGTAGATTCGAGTATTTTTGGATTTACATCTGATGTTACAATTGTCTCGCATGTACGAAAGAAAGCTAAAAGTGTAATTCTAGTTTCTTCCATGCACCACGACAATCAAGTTGATAGTGACTCCAAAAAACCAGACATAAATTTATTTTACAACTCGACCAAATCAGGTGTAGATTCATTGGATTGGATTTGTTTGGAATGTACCGTTAAAATTTGTCCAAATTGTAAATAACTTACATTTGAATTGTTCATTGTATTAAAATAATATACATTTTCATTTCCCTTTAAAAAGTAAATATTATTCATAAATAATATGAATTTTTTAACAAAACAAGATGTGGGTCTGAGAGACCCACTTGTATCAGTTACGTAAAAAATATTTAGTTGTAGCAGTTAAGGGTTAAATCTGTTCTATTTGCAGATGATACCACTTTTGTATACTCTGCAAAAATGTAACGGAATTGAAAAATACTGCTGAAACTATTATAAACATTGGTTATTGGCTAACACTATCATGTTAAATCAAAACAAATCTCAGGAATTGCAGTTTTCTTCTGTTATCGATTCTCAAGGCTAAATGACTTAAAGTTATGTTCGATAGTAATTCATATAAACAAATTAAAACCTAAATTATGCAGTACCTAATAAATTCATAAAAAATTATCATGTCTTTCTAAGAAGTTCGACAACGATCCCACCAGCCAAGCTAACAACTTAAGAATAAATAGATATCGACTAAATAAATCAAAAAACAATTCTCTCGACCTCGGCCTTTATAATGTATGAAGTTCAGTTTATTTAGCAAAAAATTGAAAACAAAATTACATACCCTACTATCTAATTAGTAGTGTAATAACTTTATTTAGTATATAACTATGTAAGTAACTCATTAAATTAGTAATCTTTCTATAATGTGTTAATTTTTTTTATTATAAACCTGATGATGGCAATGATGACTGGAACTCTAGAAACATTTATTTTTATCGTTTAAAAGAAAACATACAGGGTGACCTTTTGAAAACAAAACAGGCAATTTTGGGCACTCCAGGTCATTTACGAAAAAATGTTAATGTTTGATTTTAGGGGGAAACATTTTTCTTCCAGTTTCACCCTCTGAACGAAAACCCTCTAGCGGAGGTAAGACTCGCCCCTAAAATCTTAAATGGAAGGAGGGGTCAAATATTTTATTTTAATGGTATTTTTACCTAGATTATAACCCCATGAATTTTACGTCTCTTCTATCTACGCAGTCCACACTGTTTCTCACCAAAAGTACAAAACCGGTTAAACATAATTTTTACATTGTTATTAAAAAAAAAAAGAAATTTTTGTATCAATTCTAGTTTTATTTCTGTGGCCTTCAGTTATTGTTATCAGATGACATTCTTTGGTTGCCGTAAGGTAGTAACGTTAATATCAGTAATAAATGGTTTACTCAATTGCTGAGAGGCTCCAAATAATTTTACTGTTTTTGCGAACAATGAATATTCTAATGGAACTGCCCAGCTGTTTAACTATCAACATTAAATTATACAAGTCCACTGAAAGTATATTTTGGAGTCAGTCCAAAAATTTAAAAAATGGGGTCAGTAACTAACAAAAAAATATGAAATGAAAAATGCTATAGTAAATGAAGCTAGAGATCGGGTGAATTTAGGGCATGTTGTTCAAGAACCCACATTGAGTACAAGACAGTTGGCGTTAACATCTGGTATTAATAGAAGCAGCATTCAGAAGATATTAAAAATCAAGTTTATTCTCTACAAAATACATCTGGTACAAGAACTTACACGAATAGGATTTTGATGGGCGGTTACCATTTAATGAAATTATGACTAAACGGGTAATAAATGATCAGCACTTTCTTCTTAACGAGTGTTTTTCTGAAGAATACACTTTTTTTTTCTAAATGGTACGGTAAATCGTTACAACTGTTGTTATTGGTCCAATTCAAATCGGGAACATTTCATGAATTGCATACGCAACATCCGGATAAACTGAATGTTTGGGCCCTTTTTTTACCTGGAACTTTAACCGCAGAAATGTATCTGGAATTATTAAAAAACGCCACTTATCCAGCATTACTAGAGTTGATTGAGAATGATAATCAGTACATAGCAGACAACTTATTATTCCAGCAAGATGATGCGCTACCCTATCTTGCACTGACTGTTCATCAGTATTTGGATCAAACGTTTCCAGGTCAATGCATCGGAAGACGAGGAAGTATTGAGTGGCCTCTCACGGTCTTCAGATCTAGCCCTGTTAGATATTTTTTTATGCTACCACTTTAAAACTAAAATTTATGCAACTCGGCCAACATCACTAAAAAATCTGTGACAACGAATAATTGATGAATGTCATCAAATCACCCCACAAATGCTTGTAGCCCAAGAGACCACTGCAAATTTTTACCGTCATCTGATAACGGAATGAAATATACCCCAAAAGCATGGAAAAACATTGTACTTTACCAAATGGCACCTGTGCCAACCCCAATCCTGAGCAAAGTGGCTTAAAAAAATTATTTTATATTAAAAAAATCACATAAGGCATGACAGCGCTAATTTTGTTTGCCCTTAAAGTTTTCCAGAAAATAACATTCAAATATATCTTGATATATATCGTTAAAGGGAAACATTTTTTTCCTCTTAACATCGCACAAAAACATCTATCCACGATTAGTAAGTAAATATCATTAAAAATATGAATCAATGTTTGCAGATTTAAAAATTTATTTGTATGCCTATTGTTGTGATTCATTTTTACAGGTTGCCATAGAAAGGACAAAAAACTACTATGATTATGGTTTAAAATAATTGTCTAACAAGAGTTTTTTAATTATTATTGACTATCTCTGCAAATGGTTTATACAATGCCATCCTTCTTCCTTTCATACATAAACATGGTTTAAAAGGTAGGTAAAAATATTAATAATTCAGGTTTAAAAGCTAGGTTCACAATGAATTAGGATTGTAATTTTCAGGGAAAACATAATTATCGCTGTCATGTTTTATGTGATTTTTTGAATATAATATAATTTTTTTTAACCACTTTGCACAGGATAGGGATTGGCACAGGTGCAATTTGGTAAAGTACAATGTTGTTACATGCCTTTGGAGCATATTTCATTTCGTTATCAGATGACGGTCGAAATTTGCAGTGGGCTCTCATACTATTGAAAATGTACGAGAGAGTTTTGAACAAAACCTCTATTATTAATGGAGGCCCAGTCAGCATTTTTAGCATTTACTGACCGGTAAGCATTTATAGAAAATAAAAATCGGTAAAAGATCAAGGCTAGGAAGACAGTAGCGATTTATAACTCGGGGGTTATAATATAGGTAAAAATACTAAATAAGATATCAGTTAACCTTTTTTCCATTTAAGGTTTTAAGGGTGAGTCTTACCCTCGCTAGAGGGTTCCCGTTCAGGGGGCGAAACTGGCAAAAAACGTTTTCCCCCAAAATCAAGTTCCGAGCATATTTTCGGAAATGACCTGGGGTGTCCAAAATTGGGTCTTTATCGTTTTTAAATGGCCACCCTGTATATTGTGGTACAGATTTAGTGTTGTATTATTAATGTTGAGTAATTTGTTTGAATGACATTTTGTTTACGGCATTGGAGAACAAAACTTTCAAACGTTTTTGTATTTTAGCTTCAAAGGAATATAGTATTAATGGTCACCCATTAGCTATCTGAGAGAGGTGGATCTGAGGTAACGGTTATACTTCGCATTCGGAAGGTAACGAGTTCGATTTCCACTGGCGCCTGACCAGCAATGAGTTTTCAAAGAGTTTAATAAGTTAATGACCAAATGCGGAGTCAGTGACATTCCCTGAGATGCCTTCTTTTTTTTCCTTTCACCCCTCCTTTCAGACCTCAGATCCCTAAGTTCTACAGTGCGGCTAAAGAGGCTAGGAAAGTCTATAGTGGCCCGCTTCCAACTAGAAAAATAATATACACATCCTTTACAGAGTCCATATTAGATTCATTGTAGTTAAATTATGCTTAGTTGAAATTCCTTGAATAGTTATCATTGACATCTAGGATTATATTCAGCTAAGTTGCATTTCCTTTAAATCCTACACTTTTGTCACCTTACGCCTTTTTCTGCTGCATCTATTGTTTTACCTTACTTTTTAAATAGGGGTGACACTAATTTAAGTTCATAGTTTTATAACAACCCACCTATAAGAAACATTACTTATACTTTTCAAGAATTAAATATTTGTTTTAAAAAGTCTTTAGTATTATTCAAGATATAACATACATATTTCTTATTCCCAATTTTGGCATTACTTCTATTTTATACTCCATCTGATTAATTCGCAGAATTTTCCAACAATTTTTTACACCATACTCATACGATAAAATCATTCAATTAATCAGGGTCCGCATCGCACATATATGTTCATGAGGTCTCGTTAAGGATTATCCTTACTTGAAAGTGAATTATAGTGCAGTGACCTGACGGGTCGTCTCTTGAAGAGATATCTTGAACAAGGCTCAAATTAAGCCAACCTTAGTTAATACTTCAGCCGTAAATCCTTCAGAATAATTTCATAAAAAATATGGATATAAATTTTGAGTATTAATAACTAGGATGTTATGGGAATATGAAGTTGTATACGAGGATAAGTAAGAAAAGACCGTTTAGTCAAATTATATTTATTTGATAAAATCCTCAGAACTTACGCATCAACACTTTTTTGCTGATAGAAATACTTTCCAGCTAATTCAGGGTAACAAGCTCACTTTCAACAGAGATAACTCTAAATTCACTATAAAGTCCGATTATTTTTAATTATATTGTTACCTTTCACCCTGCAGTACACTGAGAGAAAATCTATTAACCATTATTAGAAACTTGCATGAAATAGGCGCCAAGTAAGCTCTATTCTCACAGTTATTAAAGTCACTTTCCTGATCTACACTGAATAATCATTATTATATAAATTTTGTTTAAAATGTAGTATAGCAGTTATTCAGTGCACTTAATTACGATTATATATTTTCCTAATAGCATTTATACCGTTATAGGGCTAAGATTATTAGATTATCTAATAATGGTAATAATATCAGCTGGGTACAATATAACAGTTATTTAGTGCACTTAATTACTATTATATATTTTTCTAATAGCATTTATACTATTATGAGGCTAAGGCTATTATATTATCTAATAATGGTAATAATACCAACTGGATGGAGTAGAACAGTTATTCAGTGCACTTAATTACTATTACATAGTTCCCTAGTAGCAGTTATACTGTTATGAAGCTAAGGCTATTTGATTATCTAATAATAGTAATAATGTACTTAATTACGATGATCGGGTAGCCTACTAACCCTTATTGCCCGTTCCAATAGCAGATATAAGGTTCTATATCTTCAGCTATTTAACTTTCTAATAATTATTATTACATCCAATAAATTTTAGATTTCATTCAAATAATTATAATTCGACGTCTTTATTATTATTAATAAAATTTTATTATGTTGGCTACAGGCTGCAGAGTGTCCCACTAGGTTTTGCCCTTGAATATCTTGAAAACTATTCAAATGACAAATATGGAAGTTGACAGTCACGAGTAATCAATACTGACGGTTGTACCTACCATAAAATGACTTCTGGTGTTTCTCGCATTTCCGGTCACGTGATGCCAACTTCAACTTTTTTAAATATGACATCCGGTATATTATTATATTTCTAGATTCTCCTCGATGACCTAAATTTAACAAACTATAATACTTTTGGTTTAAAGTGACACGTCTAGGAGCTATAGACAGTTACAGATAGATCAAAACGACTTGCATGTCCTTATCTTCATTTTTTGATAACTATCTAGTGACAAGAGAAAAAATATAATACAGGGTAGTCAACAGTCTCATTAAATAGTGCTTTCAAAATTAAGAGACGGACATGTAAGCTGTTTTTATCTATCTTTAACAGCTCAAAAAACGCTATTTTAAACTGTCTAACAGTTCCTAGATGTGACACCTTAGACCACAAGTTTTATACTTGGTTGAATTCGCCTCATCAAGGAAATCTAGAAATATAATAATATACCAAGTGTCCTATTTAAAAAATTAAAGTTGGGATCACGTGACCGGAAATGCGAGGAAAACCAGAAGTCATTTTGTAGTAGATACAACCGTCAGTATATGACTGCTCGTGACTGACAACTTTCATATTTGTCATGTGAATAGTTTTCGAGATTTTAAACGGCCAAAACCTCGTGGGACGCCCTGTACAATAATAAAAAAATGTTACAACAATAAAATCCAGTATTTTACCTTTGTTCGTAAAGAATATAAAGTTACATATCACAATTTTCTGGGACACTTGTATGTAACTAATGGACAATACGGTAACTGTAGGGAGAGGTGATAAAAATAGGTCGATTAACATGAACATGCATTAGTAAAATGTTAATAGTAAACAATATACAGGGTTTAAAGGTGACATATTATTTTTGAAAATTCGTAGTAGTTGGAAGACAGCTGTATGTATTGAACTCAAAATTGGTACACCATAGGTTTTAATTGTGTTAAACAAGAATTTGTTATTACTTTTTATGTCCCTCCTAGAGGGCGATAGTCACACGGTTCGAATTGGGCCAACTCACATTTATTTTTTTACCCCCTGTATTATCTCAGTTTCATGCTGAATAATGAAGGTTTCATTATTTTAACACAAAAAATTTAAAATTATAGCATTTTAAATTTTAAGGTATATTATTTAATTCAAGAAAATTAGAATTTTCGTCAATTCATAACAATTAAAGGGTTGAAGATACGATGATGGGCGTAGGGACTTTTTTTATTCGAAATATACTAAAGAATATAAAAAAAATTAATTCATTGCAAAAAATGCATTTTTTCTGGCTTAATTAATTTTTCGTTGCTTAAACAATAACGATCAACAAATATTGAGTGTCATCTTACACTTTTATAATTAGGCAAGCCTTCCGGATATTTAAAAAAAATTACGAATTAAAACAATTTTGTAAACGAATGCGCCAGTATGCTCTGGTCTATTTGTATCATAACATTAAATTTACATAAATTTGCCTATTACGTTTTAATATAAATTTTGTTTAATGATACCCTAGTGGAATAGAACGTTTAGCCTTTTTAAAGAGTTTATATGTCATTGTTGGAAATACATCCAACATATTATATTAGTAAATCAGACTAGCCCAGCCAAACCGATCAATCAACTGATAATAATTTAACAACTCTCCAAATAATTCATCCATTTAATCTAATAAAAATCCAATCAGTAATTCAAATGCAAAAAATAAGACCCCTATGGGTTGAATTAATTAAAAGTTTCGAGAAAAACAAATGTAATATAATGATAACGGTCACTGGAAGAAACATGCTCATCTATACAGATAGCAGACAAGCACTGCTCACCCTGGACAGACTTCGAATTTATTCAGGGTTAGTACTAGAATGTCACGAAGCTTTATCCGAAGTATCCATCAACAATGTGGTCAACTTAAGATGGACCAAAGATCACGCTATATTTAAAGGTAATAGTTTTGCTGATGCACTTGCCAAGAAGGTAGTCAACCAAATACTTTTTGGACATGGCTCCCTCTATTGGACTGACAACATCGGTAGTGGCAGGCTTGATTAAGAGACATTTTCTTGTGAAAATCAAAGAAAGATGGGATAAAACAAGAAGCTGTAGACTTATCAGGAAGCTTTTAAGTTATCCCGACAACACTACAAAAAACAAATACGTGACTATGACTAGACAGAATATGCGCCTAATTACAGGCATTCTGACTGGACATTGTTAACCTTCGGAAGCATCTCCATATCATGGGTCTGGCAGAAACCGCACTCTGCAGGGGATGCGAACAGGAAAATGAGACTGTCGAGCATATCCTCTACGATTGTCCGACGCTCTCACTTATTAGAAGATTTGTGTTCGGCAAGAATTGGCTAACGTTGGCCGATATAAGAGAAGCACCTTTAGGCGACGTTGAAACTACATTAAATCTGTAGGCTAACTCAAGAGCTAGGAGGTACCTATCTACTTAAAAAGATGCAGAATGGGCCTAGCCGTGGGTTATTTCACCCTCCACACGTTACAGATACAGATACGAAGCCATAACGGTTATGACTCTCTTTCCATCTCTTGTATATAATATATGACCTAATCAATTTATGCCACTAACTGACAAGTTTCTAAGTACTACAGGAGGCACTATTCATTTCTCATGAAAACATTTCGCTAATGTGTACATACAACATAATTTCTCGTTTATATGTGCATTTCTTCTTTCATTCTGTTAGCACCGTCATTGCGAACAGAATGCATCTAGCTTTTTACAAACACTAATACATGACATAACTCGAGGCATTATGCCATGTTTTATGCAACAAACCACTTATACACGTTCTTATATTATACGAGTAGTTTAACTAACTAGTGAATAATCTTTCTTCTGAACAAGTTTGTATTTACTTGTATTTGTAAAACTTTCTTTTATGAGAAATAATTTGTGATACCTTGTTGAATTTTGAAATAGCTTAATGTGCCAAACACATGTGAACTTTGATTTAACCACCTTATCGTCAGACTTTCAGAGAATACCAGTGAAGCAACATTGCAAAGGAAATGATTACAATAATCATTATACAACAGGTAAATTTCACAATGATAATAATACAGTCCACTATGAACGTTTAAGGTTGGCTTTCACCAAAATTTCGAGAAAAATACTTCCTGGCATTAATTTTAATATTGAAAACCGTTCATAGGAGTTATTTTAAAGTACCCAAAAAATGACTTTGATTTTTGATATCTAAACCGCATATAATCGCAATAACTTACCTAGGAATGTTCTTTAGAACTGAACATATTTACATGTTGTCTTTCTGTTACAACTCATACAACTAACTCGGAAAAATATTGAAACACATCACACTTCAAAATATTGTTTAGTTTTTTGAAAGCTTGTTATAAAATTATATAGATTTTTTTTATGAAAACAGAATTATATTTTGTATGTGATATATGAGTCCCCTAAATGCAAAACTCGGTATTTGCTAGTTACAAAACTTTTCAGGAAGGGCAAAAACCTGTCAGTAATTAAAATACATATGAAATTCGTTTTAAATTTTGTTTTTAGTTGGCTCTAGTGATTTTGTTTTGAAATAACTATGCTCTTTACCAAAAATTAAAAAAAAAATACTTTTTAAATTAAAATACCGAGTTTTGCATTTATGTTTTAAAAATACCCAGTTTTGCAACTCACAATTGCAAATACCGATAAGTAAGTGCATGGTTGTCTTATTTTAGAACATTTATTTTATATATTTTTTTTAATTAAAGATACAAAAATATAAATTCCAACATTTTTATTAGGTGTAGTAATATATATACAAGCAAAAAATCTCTAAATAAGCAAAAAAGGTACTTATAAAAAAAATTAACTCTTAGATTTTGAGTTCTTCATTTTCTTCTTCCATGAGGACTTCTTCTTGGTGGTGATCTTGTTGCTAACGAGTTTCAACTGAGCGCTAAAAAATTGAAGATCAGTGTGGTTAGATCAATCGGCTCCAAAGTGTTTTTTAATAAACTAAAAATTGAAAATTTGTCCCTTTTAAAACTGGTTTTCCTAATCTCAATTACTTTGGCCTCTTCAGAATCCAAACAACAACTGAATAAATTAAAATGTCTACGTGCCCGTGCACTTACTTAATCACGTGACTATTAGGCGCAACGCCATTGGCAAGTTACAATTACATAGTTTTGCATTTGACAAATGAAGGCAAATACAGAGTTTTGCATCTAGTCTTTGTTTTGTAAAGCGTTTTTAATGCAGAAATAGGGAGTTTTGCATCTTATTTTAGGAGAAGAATGATAGAGTTTGAAATAAGGAATTGAATGGCGCCAAAACATTACTTTTGAAAATTGCGTCAAATACCGAGTTTTGCATTTAGGGGACTCATATCACGTGACGTAGCGGAAAGTTACAAAGTTAAAAACATTTTTAAATATTTTCTTTTAACGATTTTGTAAAAAAAAATCGAAATAAATAATAAAGATTGCGTATTTAACAAATTCAAAATTAATTAACGGAATTAAAGATGTCCTGTTAAAGCACAATTAATGCTTCTGATTACAATAACTAAGGATTACGCAAATTTATTTTTAACCCATTGTCTGATCATTTACAAAATATATTACAATTTCTGGCCTTATATTATTACCGATTAATAGAGTTATATTATTAATTTTTGGTTAATGGCACATTAGTATAAGTTAAAATATTAAAATAACCTGTTAGTGACATTAGTAGTATTTGTTAAAATTTATTTATTAAAATTGTTTCCATTTTTTACATATACATCATCCCTTGTTTTTTTTTATGCACTAGGCGTGCCTAAAGTAAAATAAAAAATTTTAAAACGTTATTTTTCCATTCCTTAAATTTATCTGGCGCAGTCATTCGGATGCTTCAAGGCGTTTTTCTTGTTAACAAAGTGAAGACGTCGTGAATTTTAATTATTCGTGGAGCAGAACCATCAACCAAGGACGTGGTAAGCCAATCCTTTCTTTTCCTTTTACATTTTTTTATCTTTGGTAAAATTGGGGAATCAGTTGTGGATAACTAGTGAATATAGAATTCCATGATTTTTATCTTTTAAATTATTAACAAATATAATATATTTAAAAGAAATTTAGGAGATAAGTAATTTTGAGAAATAAAATAAACATTTGTAATTTTTGCATGAATATTGAATATATGATTCCAAGTTTTAAACTTTAAATATTAGTGTATATAATATTTTAAGAGATTTTTAACTTTAAATTAAATTTGCAAAAATTGACGAATTAATAGAAACAATTAGTAATTTAAGTCTAAAAATAAACATAATGGGTAACGGTAGTCAAGATTCAGTTGTTCCTGTTAGTGGTGTTAATCACTCTTTAATGAAACTGCATATAGACACAATACCAATTATTGATGGAGACAGTGGAATCTTGGAGATATTTTTAGAACATTGTGATTGTTTAATTAGCCAATATAAAAATACTCAAAATAGAAACGATCCAATAAATAGTTTCTTATTAAGAGCAATAATTGGAAAATTATCTGGTAATGCATTAAGATTAGTAGGTTCTAGACCAGAAGTAAGAGTTTGGGATAGTTTAAAAAATCTTTTAAGACTTAGTTTCGGAGACCAAAGAAACCTTGATTGTTTAGTTCAAGAATTAATTATTTTAAGGTCATTAAGAAATGAATCTTTTATAAATTTTGGACAACGTATTCAACAATCCAGAAGTGCCATTGCTTCAAAATTAATTTCAATGAATTTAACTACGGAAGAAAGAACGTTTAGAATTAAAAATTATGATTAATTAGCTTAAAAAACTTTTATTCGTGGCTTAACTGGCCGTGTACAAGATTTAGTACGATTAAGAAAACCTGATTCACTGGAAATGGCAATGTCTCATGTTTTAGAAGAAGAAAATTTCATATTAAGTCAAAAACAAAATGAATTTTTTCAAAATTTCAATATTAATAATAATAGTAAATTTAAACCCCGAAATGGTCACCGAAATAGTCACCAAAGTAGAAATAATTATCAAAATTTTAATAATCAAAGACCAAACTCATACCAAGGTCCTAATAATAGTTTCCAAAATAATTATAATGGTTATAATAATCAGAATTTTATAAATAATTCATACAATCAATTTCCTTCTCAACCATTTAACATACAACCCAGACAAAATTTACAACCTCAATAATATTTTACAAATAGACAAGTTTTCGGACCTCCGGCAGACATATTTAAACCAACCGGTCAAATCCCTGCTAATAAACCGGAACCAATGTCTACTAGTTCTAGAAATCCTACAGTCCAAAAATCAAATAATAATCGAAATTATTTCCAATTAAACAGATCTAGGAATTTTGCACCTCAGTTACATAATATGGAAACATTTAATGATGCTCATTCTTCTGATTTTAAAAATCAATTCGAAAATCAAATTGATCAATGTGAAAATTACGATTATAATTTTGATAATTCTATTCAGAACATGTAAATTTTCCAGAGGCCACGACGAATGGCAAAAAGACTTAATAAAAATTAATCACTTAGTAGAAAATGAACTACCCCATATTTATATAAATCAGTTAGGAGCAGACTTCTTGATAGACACTGGAAGTTCTCGAAGTTTATTGAACTCCGAATTAGCTAGTAAGTTTTATTCTCAATTCATTGAAAACGAAAATTTTCAGATTCGAACTTCTCATAATATAAGTTTTCATAATGAGGTAGTGTATATACCCATTTTTGAAGATTTTAATGTTCAAGGTACACATACATTTTATATATTTAATTTTAATGATAAATATCAAGGACTTATAGGAATGGACTTGTTAAAAAATCTTCAAGCAATAATAAATGTAGATTCCAAATTATTAATTACACCCCATACTAATATTCCTTTAGAATTTGACAATGTACCTAAAATAAATCAAAAGCCAAAATTAAATAATTATTCAATAATAATTCCTGGAAACACCGAAATGGTAGTTAAGTTGCCAGTTTATCAGCAGGAAGGTATCGGATTACTTGACAAGATAACTTTTGACGACAATCTGGAGACACACGACGGAATTGTAAACATAAAAAATGTCTTTCCATTTACTACAATAACGAACAATAATACTAAACCATCTAAAATTACAATTACAGAACCTTTTATAGTACAGGAATTAAATATAAACGATATAAATTTTATAAAAAATACCCAAAATTTAAATATTGATCCAAATTTAGATAATATTTAAAAAAATAACCTAAATAAATTAAGTTTAGATCATTGCAATGACGAGGAAACAGAAGCAATTTCAAATTTATGTTTTGAATACAGGGATATATTTTATTCAGAATGTATTCCTTTGAGCTTTTCTAATGAAGTCAAACATAAAATTAATTTAACTGACGATGAACCAATTTATTGTAAATCATATCGTTTCCCAGAAGTTCACATACAAGAAGTTTGTAAACAAATTAATGAAATGCTTAAACAAGGAATAATTCGTCATTCCACCAGTCCCTTTAGTTCTAACATATGGGTTGTCCCAAAAAAGTTTAATAATAAGACAGGTGAACAAAATTATCGCTTAGTTATAGATTAAAGGAAGTTAAATGAGAAAAGTATTAGTGATAAGTATCCTATACCTAACATTACGGAAATGTTAGATAAGCTAGGTAGAGCGAATTATTTTACAACCTTAGACTTAGCGTCTGGTTATCATCAAATAGAAATTGATGCACAAGACATACCAAAGACGGCATTTACGGCTCTCGATGGCCACTACGAGTTCACTCGTATGCCGTTTGGACTTAAAAATGCTCCATCGACCTTTCAAAGGGTCATGGACAATGTCCTAAGAGGATTAAATAATGTCATTTGCATTGTTTACTTAGATGATATTTTAATATTTAGCACTTCATTACAAGAACATATTTCTAGAGTTAGAGATGTATTTGATAGGTTGAGAAAAGCAAATTTCAAAATTCAATTGGATAAATCTGAGTTTTTACAGAAAACAGTCGCTTATTTGGGTCACGTAATCACACCTGAGGGAGTGAAACCTAACCCCGATAAGATAAGGGCAGTTCAGAACTTCCCAATTCCACGGACACAAAAAGAAATAAAATCGTTTTTGGGTCTGTTAGGGTATTATCGTAGATTCATTAAAGATTTCGCCAATATTACAAAACCTATGACTATTTATTTGAAAAAGAATGCGAAAGTAATTCACAATCAAAATTTTATTGAATGTTTTAACACTTGTAAGAAAATTTTATGTAATAGTCCGATTCTTCAGTATTCTGACTTTTCAAAATCTTTTATACTTACCACCGACGCATCAGACGTTGCCCTCGGTGCAGTATTATCTCAAGGTATCGTAGATCAGGATAAACCAGTGGCATACGCGTCACGAACTCTTAACGAAACGGAACAGAGGTACAGCACAATAGAGAAAGAACTTCTGGCAATTGTGTGGGCCTGTAAGTATTTCCGTGCATATCTCTTTGGGAAAACCTTTATTATTCCAACTGATCATCGTCCGTTAGTCTGGCTATTCAATTTGAAGGAACCCAATTCAAAATTAATAAGATGGCGCCTCAAATTGGAGGAGTATGATTACAAAATAGTTTACAAAAAAGGCAAACTAAACAGTAATGCAGATGCTTTAAGTAGAATTAAATTAAATGCTCTTGAAACTGAATCTACAGATAATAACCCAGGTGATATAACTATAGAAAGCTTAGAAATTTTAAAAAATATAGCTGAAAACCCCAATAATTACATTTCTGATAAAGATTTCGAAGAAGCTGGCCTTAGTTATAAACAAAAAAATAAATCAAAAATAAAAATAATCTCAGATATTTAAATACAACCTCCAAATAAATCTGATTCTGATGAGACTCCACATTCACTTTCGAAAGAAGTCGAAAATGATGGCATTCTCATATTAGACGAAATGATTAACAATAAAAATAATCAAATCTTAGTTTTTAAACACAATAATGAACAAATAGTTGTTAAAACCGAAAATTATAATAAACAAAAAATTTTAACCTTAAAATTACCATTAGAAAATAATCGAAAGCAAATACCTAATAGATTTTCTAAAACATTATTTAGGTCCTAATAAAACCTATCATATATATTTTGATGATAGAAAATTTGTACCTCAATTTAATGAAATATATACAGAAATATTTAAAAAGGATATTTTAAAATTAGTCATGTGTACACGTTTAGTAAATACTATTAAAGATATCGAGGAAAAAATAATGTTAATAAAAAATCATCATGAAGGGAAAACTAATCACCGAGGTATTGAGGAAACATTAAATTATTTAAAGCGAAATTATTATTGTACGAATATGCAAAAAACAATCACTTCATATATTAATTCTTGTGACATCTGTCAGCGAACTAAATATACAGGGTGATCAACTACAACGATGTCAAAATGAACTTAGAAGCTATCAACTTTGATGATATTTTAAAAGAGTTTAACAATGTAAATGATATGTGGAACACTTTTCTATGCACAATTAATGAAATAATTAATAAACATTCTTTTACCAAGAAGAACCGCAGAAATCCGTTAAAACCCTGGATAAACAGTGATGTCGTATCCTTAATTCATCATAAACGGCGACTTTGGAGAAAGTACAATATTTCTAAAAATATACAGGACTTCCGTTCTCACAGAAATTTCTCTAATTTCTTAAAACTAAATATTCGCTCAGCGAGAAGAGACTATGAAGAAAATATTGTAAACTCAGAAAATCACAAAAAATTATACAAATATGTGCGTTCAAATTTATGTTCCAAAGTAAGTGTACCTTTATTGCGTTGCCCAGATGGTACTTTATGTTCTACAGATTTCGATACTGCGGAAATTCTGGCAAACACTTTCACTTCTGTATTTACAAACGAACCTGCCACTACCGCACTACCACATATAGTAACCACGAGGATACATAATAGTCTGATTGATGTGCAGTTTAATCCCGAAAAGGTTAGAAATAAATTACTTAAGTTGAAGAACCACTCTTCACCTGGTATTGATGGATTAAGTTCTTTCTTTTTAAAAAAGTATGCAAACACACTGTCCGACCCGCTTTCCACAATCATGACAATATCTTTTAAAACATCTACTCTACCCGACTTGGAAAATTGCGTCAGTCACAGCTATTTTTAAGAAGGGTGACAAAATGGATGCTTCAAATTACAGACCTATAAGCCTTTTGTCTATCCCATCAAAAATCATGGAAAGCATCGTAGTTGATGTCATGACTAACTTTTTCAAAGAGCATAACGTAATACCAAAGGAACAACACGGTTTTGTTAAGGGTAAATCTACCACAACAAATCTTTTATGCTGTATTAACGATTGGTCTCGCTCACTCGAATGCAAACAACCAACTGATGTAATTTATCTCGATTTTGCAAAGGCTTTTGATAGGGTCCCTTTCGTCAGACTGCAGCACAAACTCGAGTCATTTGGTATTCGAGGAAAATTATTGTCATGGATTCACAATTATCTAGGAAATAGGAGCTTCCGGGTCAAAGTTGGTCAGTCCTACTCATCAGATAGATTAGTGACAAGTGGTGTCCCCCAAGGCTCGATACTGGGTCCGCTTCTTTTTATAACTTATTCGAGTGATCTACCTTACCATATCCAGTCTCAAAGAGCATTTTATGCAGATGACGCAAAATTTTACGGAAACCCCTTAGTAGACTACGATAATATTCAAGCTGACTTAAATTCAATAAGTGATTGGTGCTCGGACTGGCTTCTCCCGTTAAATATAAACAAGTGCGTGGTGTTACATATCGGCAAAAATAATCCACGTCTTGGTTACTCGCTCGGTAGCCATAATTTGGCGCAAGTGTCTTCGTATGTAGATTTAGGAGTTTTAGTGACGTCAGAACTAACATGGTCTGAACACATTCTAAAAACATGTAAACGTGCAAATTCGATGTTATATTTGCTTCAAAAGACTTTTGCAAAGGTATCCTTTTATACATACATCAAATTATTTAAGACTTATGTTCGACCTTTATTAGAATATGCAGGTGTAGTTTGGTGTCCGCTTCTTGTGCGAGACCAGAACCTTTTAGAAAATGTTCAACGCCGGGCTACCAGAATGACCTTTGGAGCAGTCCGACCATCATATGCAGAAAGACTACAATTGTCAAACTTGTCAACTTTTGCGAATCGTCGACTACGAGGGGACTTAATTCTTACTTTTAGAATACTTAAATATAATTTTGGAAATCTTAGTGACATTTTTTTGTTAAATACTGACTCTCGTCTACGTGGTCATGAACTAAAATTAAAAAAGGAAAACCTAAAAACGAAGCACAGACAATCATTCCTTTCCAACCGGGTATTTAATGTATGGAACGACCTCAGCGACGAAGTTGTTGGTGCCATAACAGTTAACGTCTTTAAAAATAAGTTAGACGCGTGTTTGTTTAATTTACATTTTTATTCAATTTTTAGTGTTATTTTTGTTTCAGTGTGTTTACTTTGTTAGAATTTTTCTATTTTGTTTTTAGGCTATCATAGGACTTGTGTCCTCAGCCTTTATCAATGTATAATAATAATAATAATAATAATAATAATAATAATAATAATAATAATAATAATAATACTCGAAAAAATCCCTATGTACCATTAAATTTAACTGAAACACCCTTAAAACCATTTGAAATATTACAAATAGACATTTTTCACTATAATAAAAAGATTTATATAACAATATTTGATCCTTTTTCAAAATTTGCTCAGTCTATCCCTATTCCGGGAAAAACGGCAATAAATATTTGTGACGGTTTAACAAAATATTTTGCAAGTTTCAGTATACCTAAAACAATTGTCCTAGACAGTGGTACAGAGTTTAAAAATGACACAGTTCGTGAACTTCTAAATTTACATAAAATAAAAACACATTTTACTACAGCCGGTCACCATGAGTCAAATGGAATTATTAAACGATTCCATTCAACATTGATCGAACATTTACGAATACTAAAAGAGTTGTACCCAAATGATGATGATTTAATTAATTATGCCATTCTTGGATATAATAGCTCAATACACAGTGCGACTGGTTTCACACCTTTCGAACTTGTATTCGGAAAAACAAATTCCAGAAATCCTGAAGAAGTATTTATGCCTAAAGAGTTATTTTCAAGTTATGTCCAAAATCCTAAAGATAAAATAGAACATGTATATAATAAAGTTAATGAATCTTTAGTTAAAGGTAAAGAAAAATTAATTAGTAAGCATAATGTAAATGGTAATGAAAATGTAGAATTTAAGGTTAATCAAGAAAAATCCATACTATAGGAATAAGAAAAATAATAAATTTATTGGACCATTTACCATAACGAAGTTATTAAATAGAAATAAAGTTGAAATTGAAAATAAAAATAAAAAATATATTATTCACATAAAGGAGCTCAAGAAACCGTTCTCTTCTTCACAGGGACAAATGACACCAAGACTAATGACCCTACTAATTCTGTTGAAACTGATGACGAAAACTAAAAGTCAAGAGATAACTGTTACTGATATCAGTAATTCACCGGGTATTCTTCCTTTTAAACTTGGTTTCGCACACATTATCACTAACAAACATATCTTTTTACATGACATAGACATACAATCCCTTGCCTCTCAAATTACGGAAACAATAGCCTCATACGAAGCACTTAACAATTCCACGAATCTCGAAAAATCTATTTACTCATTATCTCAAAAAACAAATATGATTATTTAGGACTATTATTAATGAATTACCTAATAAATTAAAAATATAAATTAATTTAAAAATTCTAGTTATTGATTATGTAAATATTCAAAAACTTTAAATTCAATAATCAATAATCAAAAGAACATTTCATAATATATTGGAAATTAAAAATCCTCTACATATTCTAATATTCTTGATCAAATGTTTATAATAATTATTAGAATTATGAATTTCCTAGAAAATATAGAAAATAAATAAATAAAATATAAAAATATTTACAAAATTAACTTAAATATAGATTAAAAATTTGTGGTATTCCATAATGTTCACTAATTGTTATTTCACAAGTGATAAAATAATTTTTGCCATAGAAATTCCTATGATTTATCCAAAAATTTACAAATATTTTCCCCTTAACCCAATTCCTACCAAAAACGATACCAATATCATACCTGAAAAACCTTATTTGGCTCTGACTGACGAAACACCAATACATGGAAGATATCTACATCCCTTTTGAGAAAAACTACCTTTGGCAATAAGAAAAGTTGTAAATGAAAACCGATGTTTGCATCACCGCCCTCATGAAAGATGAAAAAGCCTGTATCAATACTCCTATTCAACATTCGTTCCAAATATTCATTAAAGTCAATAATGAATAATCAATCAATTATCCATAGATGACAACGGTAAACCAAAATCAGAAACTTGGCTCCAATGAACGTTTATCAGCACCCTGGCGATCCTAACCATTGTTTGCTTTTGTGGAAAAATAAACATAGGAAGAAATTATTCAAAAAAGAAACGGAACCCAAAATTATTCAACCTTCGACTTCTGAAGAACCCGAAACCTTCATCCAACAGGGGAGGATTTATATGAACTCTAAATGCAAGCTTGCAAGCCGGTCTTCGACCTGCTTCGTCAGCACAAGCTAACTTATAAATATATGTAAAATTGTAAAATAGTGATTCCTTATTTTTTTATCAGAGTAAAACGTTTGTTAAGTAAAATAAAATTTTTTAAAAAGTCATTTTTCCATTCCTTAAATTTATCTCGCATTAAACATATGTGTGTAAGATTAAATGGATTTTTATTTTGCTCACCTTAAACGAACTAATAATAATTAGTACATTGTAATGTTAAACAACATTGAAATTGTAATATAAATTATGGTTTTGATTTACTAGAGCGCACTAAAAACTTTTAGGAATCATAAATGTTCGAATGGAATTATATGTCTCCTTGAAACTGAGATGGCAACAACATTCAAATACCACTAAAAGTTATTAGTAAGTCTAAAGGACCCGTGCACTT